>QLOR01002711.1:0-17243 GCA_003313825.1 Sarcodon aspratus | reverse complement strand
ATACGCTTTTCGACGAGCGTGATAAATATGACTTGAAGACACCGGAAACAACAGGATACGTACCATATAAGTTGACGATGAATCCCAGTGGCATTAGGTAACGATTCTGACCGGGGATAAGGCAGACATACATGACCAGGAGTGAAGAGACGCACGAGTAAGAACAGATATCCAACTTCAAACACCAGATCAAACAAAATCTCAGCATCGTCATTGACTATAGAATCCGAAGACTTACGGGTACCCTTCGGCTTTTTCCATATATGCTCGATCTGAAAAAGTCTGAAAACCGAACAAACGAGCGAAGTACAGATTATTCTCACCTCGTCATTAAGTGTGATGATATGATCATAAACTAGAATTGAAAAGCCCATGAATGCAACAATCTGCGCGCGGGCGAACCCAAATAAACATAATGACCCAGTGATCAGCGAACGCAACTATGACTTACTATGGTTGAATCCCTGGAGGATGAGATCAATATAAGGACGAGTGTAATGTCCAGATGACGTACATATCGAGTCTATCCATCTTTACTGCCTCCCTGCACAGACTACCTATGTTTTCACAGGTACCATTAGCACTGCATTGGGCAAGGAGATCCTGGCAATAGTCGAAATCGGTCATGTTGTTGTTCGGTGACATGATTGCTGTAGCTCGAGCCGTATAAACGACAAGAGTTGTGGTAATAGTAATCAGACGCCCTCGGAAGACTTGTTGTCTGGTCTATCGTAGAGGTAGAAGCGGGCTTAATTCCATCCAGTGGCAAAGGGAAAGTACTAGAAAGACGAGAAGAACGCGGGAGAAAGAATGTAGTTGGAAACGAGTTAAGTGGGAAACTCGTATCAATGGCAAAAGCTATGACCGATTTTCCGCTGACGCTCTAATAGATGGAATCAAGGAGCGATCAGATCGGTGTCGTTATATGATATGATGCTGCGTGGAGATTTAGAATCAGCCGCCAACTAAATCCTCCGGTCAGCGCTCTTTTGCAACCTTAGTTCAGCGCCTCAAGCTCCACGTCTTCTGCAGGTCCAGCGGGAAAAGATCAAAGGCCACTAGGATGACTTGGTCTGTGCCAGCAGGCAGTCGTCAGGTAGTAGCTTGCCGGGTATTCCACTCAAGCAGTGGGTGGGGGGAAGGATCGTCAAACTGACGAGATACGAAGAGCGCTGGAGAAAGTTGCGGCCGCGGTGCATGCCGCGTTGACATACTCGTGGGTTACAGCATCAGAAGTGGTGGGGTGTACAAATATGACCTAATAATATGAATGTCTGGCAGCGTGTCCAAACTGCCCTATAAGTTGAGTAACCTTGGCCCCGTGTCGTGGCCCCGGTGTAGTGCATCATAACGATCATATAAAACAGAAAGTGATGCAATGAACTGTGCCACTTACAGTACTGTGATGACATCAAAGAGCTATCCGGATCTGCGCCATTGACCCGCGATTGAAATGTGAACCTTGTAACTATCATTGACTCGGTTGTTAGTACGATATCCAACTATGCTGGCCAGTCGTCACCGGCGGTAACTCGCAGCGCGCGTTACATAAGAAGACTTGGTCACTTTACAAACGAAATTTTACACGGGTCTTTTATCCGTGATCAATAATGTATCTCGACCTGTATTACAATGCTGTGTATACGACTATAGCTCGGGTAAAAATTTTCTGATACATAGTTCAACTTATTGGATATAGATGTGAACAGCCTATCTCAAACTTGTACCAAGACCAAATACTTCTCTCATAACATCCTGTAAACCTTCCTGGACCGGCATGCGTCTATGTTCACCCCAAGAAGTCTCCAAAAATAAAGTTGGGATACCCTCTCCCCTCTGAAATTCGTATCTTATCATAGCGTCTCCTTTTATGTGACTTGTGCGGACCAATTCATCGCGGAGCTTTTTATTCTCTTGGTGCCGCGCGCGTATGCTTTCAAACTCGGCTTCTGATATTGTAGGGGAGAGTGATTTGAATGAAGGTGGTGCAGGTGGGAGCAAAGGCTCAAGAAGCTTGTCGAAAATCATCAAAGAATTGAAAAACAGATTATCGACGTCATCTCTTGCGTGGGCTATCATGATGGGGGATGTGATGTCTGAGATATGATCCATGATAAAATAATGCGTGCGAAGGTACTGGAGAAGTATGTCTGAAAATAATGGTGTTAGCAACCGGGGTTGTAAACAGTGAAGAACGAACTTACGCCAAGCACCAGGTATGTAACGTAAAGGAGCTAGTACGGGGATTCCGAGTAGCGTGAACGTCTCTATCTGCTTGTCGATGCTGACCATTCCTGACAGTAAAACCACACCTCTGACTTTGACGCCTCGATCTCGCGCCAACCGTGCTGTTGTCTGTGCAGCGATTCCTGCGCCAAGACTATGACCGACCACTAATACGTCTTTAGGATCTGCCCCTTGTGACACGAGCCAGTCAAAACCGGCAGTAGCATCTTGAATGGTGCCTTCTTCTGTAGGCATGCCCGTACTGTCACCAAACCCGCGGTAATCAATTGCGAGCACATTTACATGCAGACGGGAAGAGAATGTTGAGTAAACGAGAACCCTGGTGGGTGCGGCTCGAGTTGCAGCATTGCCGTGCAAATATAATACAGTTGGGTACGTTTTGAGAGCAGCTGGTATATTACTGCTGTTGAAGCCGGGGGATTGGAAGTAGGGGTCAGAATAGGTGAACCACGAGCCCAACGAAACGTCATCTGTGGAGTTTATTTTCAAGTTCACGGTCTTGTGAGCTGTGTTATCCAATTAACGTCAATTGTATGCGTGAGTTCGAGAAGCAACAAAACTCACGAGATAACCCGTATCTCTCTGGTCTTTCGAAATCCGCACCTATAGGTACTTTGACGTTATGCAAGAAAACGAGGCTGTGAAGGGATTAAATTTCGTCTAGTAGGGCCTCCACTGCTCCTCACTTTCTTTGCACGAGCGGTGTGGTTAACAAGACCACAAGCAAGATGTAGAACGCGCCAGCTAACAGAAAGAGAGACTGAAAGCGTGGCACTAACACGCGTCCACTTGTCGCTTTTGCTGGACCCTTCGCATCGTTTCCCATCGCCGTAGGTGTGTGTATTCCGAGGTGATGTGAGCTGGTATACGAACGACAGCGTTGCGGAGGCGTGTTGCTCGCTTGGCGGGCGGGTGCAATACTGCGAGACTGAAAGCGTCCGACAGGATGTTACGATAGATTGATTGATCCAAGTAAAAAAAAAGTGAAACCTGTCCTCGCACCACACCAAGCCTCAAGGCCTCAAGCTTCAAGTCTCCCTCACAGCATACATTTGCTTTGTTGCCGTTGCGCCTTCGGGGTAGGCACATCCACTGTAACTAAATGAGATGCTTTTTTTTTATTGGAACCGTTTATTTCAATTTTTTTTGACCCTGACAGGGTTGGTGATCTTCCTGACACTCATTGTGGCTCACCCAACGACCATCAACAGGGAGATATTATGAAAACCGCCGTCCAACATATCTTAGCATTCGAGCTTTGGTGCAATGAAATACTTGATGATGAAGTTCTATGGCAACACTCTCATCCCTGGAAAAAGTACCCTTGATCTTCCATCGGTACAAATATGAACAAATCCTAGCGAATCACTGGGCCACCACTCTGTTCCTGAGGATCCCACTGGTTGCCACCACCTAAATGGAAAGAGCACATCAAGTCACTTCGGACGTTTCTCCATCATCCAAAGCATTTTTATATCCTAGCTGCATGTCGATTATACATTCGTTAGATCTCGAACTTGTTCGAGGGCTGAAACCTCGGACTCGACTTTATCCCGGGCCTCACCTCGAATATGCAATCCCGCAGCTCTTGCAAACTGAGCTCAGACCCAACTATGCTCTTCCACAAAACCGCCTCCGTCGGCCATTGCCGGTTCAAGGCCAAGGGAGTCTCTCCTATGGACGTTCCTCAACAAGTGGGATATATCCAAACTCCGAGCAACCTAAGTGGTGATTGTTTATTCCACATATTTCGACTGATTTTGAGAAGTCCACTCGAGAGATCACATTGATATCTAGGTTGTGTATTCCTTCGTGTACCGGCTATAACTTACAGGACAGGGAGAATTACGACTACAATAACAACACTCCGAAGATATGAATAGGATGCATGGATACAAATCGTTGTGTTACCGGAATACAATGGTCGCTCGTTTGGGCAAGCGTAAGTGGGAAAAACATGGAAATATCAAGGAGCACTTGCGGATGTTTGTATACAAGGCGTCAACCAACCTCCAGACTCCCAATTATGACCTTCCCGGTACAAGTTTTCTTGTCGCTGCATGGAATCAGTGACTCCCAACAATATTGCTCTTAGTCGTTTGAAATTGATAGGTTTCAAGATCCATCCGTCGATCCCAAATCTGGCCATCTCCTTACGCTTTTCTTCAAACAAAGACGTAGATACTGCAAATATAGGTAGGCGTCCATTGAGCATGTGCGTTGCGCGCTTGACAGGTTCAGCTCTTTTTTCCAAGCCTCTGATACGCTCCGTTGCCTCATACCCGTTGAGTAGAGGCATTCTAATTAGCACTGTTAAAAGTTGACACGGTAAATACAAACACCACGTACTGAATGTCCATTAATACGCAGTCGAACTCTCGATCAGACGAAATAATGTCAACGCTGTCCTGTCCATTTGTAGCATAAACCACAGCGTGTCCGTCCAACGTCAATCTCTTGCCCAGGAGTTTCGAATTGATTTCGTTATCCTGAACCCACTCGTGTTCAGCTTGTCATTGTACATGATTTATAGCCTCACTAACCTCTACAACCAGAACTCTTAGACTCGGGCGTAAGTTATCTTCTTCGGGGAAGGCTACCGTCCGTGAATGGGACTGAGCGGATGGTGAGGACTTTTCTGTAATGATTCCCAAGTTCCGGCTGGATCTTTTTGAAAGAGAGGCATTGATCTCATATTCGTCTACCTTGATAGGTCGAACAGGCGTGTTAGAACCCTGTACCACAACTTCCTCTTTATCACGTAGTGGACGTGGAGAATCTTTAGAACTGTTGACAGAAGACATCGTAGGATCAAGCTGAAGAGCTGGTATGAGACTATCAATGTCGCTACCACTGGCCGTGCGAGATCGAAAATCCAACGGTGAACACGATGACGAAGGAGATGAAAACGAAGACATGTCGTCGTGCAACCCAAAAGGTATAAGAAAAGAGAACTGACTCCCTTGGTTGACTTCTGAATCAACGCGTAGCTGGCCGCCAAGCTGCTCTACAATTCTCGCGACTACCGCTAACCCGAGGCCTACAATGATCAAACCCGGTTCAGGCTGCGTCACTCCTCATGGATATAATACTCACCAAGTCCAGGCGACGCATCCATTTTTGGATTCGCAGATTCGACTTGCTCAAACTCTCGAAAAATGCTCTCGAGCTTGGTTGCGGATATGCCACATCCATTATCAGATACTAAAATCTCTATTGCAACCGATGTCGGATCACGTAGGCCTTTGGGCTCTCCGAACGATCGACATTCAACGGTAATAGTTCCTTTCGTAGAATATTTTACTTTTCAACAGAAACAAGTAATCTGGTTTGTGAGACCATCATTTATAAGAATGACAAAACTAAAAAGACTCACAAGCATTAGCCGTGAGGTTGGCGACGACAGTGCGGATCTTCTTAGAATCTCCAATGACCATCTTTGGGCTAGACAGCTTGAGTTCGAATTGGAGATTCCTACGTCCCGCCTCGTTTTTGTATATCTGGGTCGCTTCTTCAATAGCTGCGTGCAAATTAAAAGGTTCATTAAACGAAGTGTCTTGACCACTTTCTAATCGGGTTAGATCCTGCGTAGACATAACGTATAAGCTGTTCAATACTCTGTGCACAATACTAAGTTACTCACAAGTAGATCATTGATAGTAAATAGCAGACTCTGCGAATAAAGATTCAACTAATCATAAATCATGCCAAAAAAACTCGATATACCTTGGACGCAGCATGAGACTCGCTCAAATTCTCCCGCGTTTCACCATCCAAAGGTCCATTGAGTGCAAGCTCGAGATAACTGTTGAAGACATCATCAGCCCAACTCACGACAGAGAAGGGTGTAATGCTGACTTGATAATGTGATTCAACGGCGTCCGTACTAATGCAGAATCAAAGATAGCTGACCCTAAGTGCAAGAAAGCTTCATACCTTCGTGACCCGCGTTCGACAATATGATATTAGTAAGCTTAGTTGTTTGTAGCACATTCTCTTTTTGCCTCCAAACCTCGATAAACTGGATAAATCATCGTAAGGATTCGTCCACAAAGCTTAATATAAACCCACATACCTTCCCGTAAACAAGTGCCAATACACCAGCTGTCTCCACCTGCTCATCTTTCCATGCCCTACACCGTCCTGACATCGTCTCACTCCAAATCTTAAACGATTTGCGCGGTTCCAGCGGTTTGCCTTCCTCGCTATCACTGTAGGGTTTTCCTGCCCAATTAACTCGCCGACGTTGACCTTTCCGCAAGAAAGCGATGAAATCGCTACCACCACTCGACAACGGGACATACAACAGGCCAGCAATGACTTCCAAACCAGTGCTGAGCTGAAGATCTGGAAAATCAGTCGTCACGGCTTGCGAAATCTGCACCACACTTGAGTTTTATAATGGATGAGTATAAAGAAAAGTGAGGTCGCATTAATGATGAACGTACGTGAACCGCTTGAGACGCAAATATTCAGCAACAATCAAGATCTCTTGCCCGTGTTCGTTAGGTCCTAGAATTTTGGCGCCTTCTCCGATGACCAAGACACCGTAGTCCGCGTCAAACAACCCAAGCAAATCATCGGCGTTAGACACGATATAACCGGTGGGGTGTTGATCCGTTGGCATAGTGTTGATCTAAGATAAGATCGTCAGTTGTCAACAAACCGGATAATATCCCGAAATATACTCACCAACTTCCGGGTTTGCAACCGTTGTGCATAGCTCAATCGCTCAATGTTTTTCGAGATCGCCTGACTTAAGAGACGCAACATTTGGCGAACCGGGAAAGAAACCCGCATTCCGTGTGAGCCATACGAATGGCAAGTCACTAATCCCCATAGGGAATCGAAAGCCATGACGGACTACAGTCTTATATGTATGTATCTGCTCGAATCGAACATTAGACGTACCACAGACATAGAGGCTCGTACGCCCATATTTTCCAAATCTGAGGATATCAATGAATAATAATATAATGTCCTAGATCTGGACTCACATTCAAGATGAATAGGACTGAAGGCTCGCAGGTAGCAATGTGTCATATCCTGGAACAGTCAAACAGTTGTCAAAAACGACGATTGCTGGCAGATTGGCATGTTTGAACTTACTAATGGTGTGTTTAGATCATCCTTATTACGTACTACTAACCGCGCTGTTGGTTGAACTCTATCATACAGAAGTCTCACTTTATCTATGCCCAGAAAAGGTCAGTAGCAAACTTCGAGCTAACACCAACGGCTCCGAACGCACTTATTGTGTACAGGTGGCGAGCCTATGAGTTGTCAGCTCAGCAAGGAGAACACGCCTCACACGGCACTTTACCTGAGCAGGGATATCTCCAGCAGGAAAATGCAATCCTCTATATAAATCGTGTGTCTGACTCCAATCCACCAACTCGGAAACAACCTGTCCATTCCAGGCCTCATCAAACTGGTATACCATCACCCGATGGAACTGAGTCAAATCTTTGATCACCCCGACAACGACTTTTAAGAACATCTCCAGGTTGTCTGCTGCACCCAGCTGATCTGTTATCTGGGCCATGACTGCAAAAAGGTCCATCATTCCCACCAAGCCTCCATTTCCTTTGCGTTTTCCAGCACCACGTCTACGACGGCCTCTGCCTACTGATCTGTTGCTTGACGCGTTAGAGTCGACGATTCCGAGGGTGGGGCTGATCCTCCTGAGCCTCTGCAGCGCTGTGAGAGGTTTAGATCTGCTTGTAGTACTCTCTAAGATCTCCTCTGGAGTAGGCATCCATTCCTTGGTCTCTTGGAAGTTTTCGGACGCCTGTACACGAGAAGAAACGTGCTCCGATGAACTCTGCTGCGATGAATTAGATGAAGAGGATAAAGCTTGCTGCTTGCTTCCTGTAAAAGCCCTCGAACTCGGAGCATGTCCTTCAGAACGACTAGAGACCATGGTTGTACCGGAACTGGTACTGCCACTACCTGGTGAGGATACTCCAGATTTGCTGTCCACGAGCGGGGGGTATAATGGATTTAATATATCTCTTTCCAGTTCAAACTCCATAATTATGAGTGAAGATGCTGTCTGGCCTTTTGCGACCACAGGCCTATGTACTGCACACCAACACGTCCACTCACGTCTATGCGAAGAATCATTGTTACATTTGTCCGATCCAGGTTGTCCCCATCCATTGAGTAAGAATACATGTATATTGTCTTGTTCTTCTTGAGATGGCTGCGAGTCGTTAAGAAATTGAACGCTGTCCCATAACAAATTAGCCTGAGAGTCTGATAAGACGTCGGTGAAACATTCTAATGAAAATAGGTAATGTGGGCTCAGCCCTAACAGATCTGACGAATTCTTAGAATAAAATTAGATGTGAGCAATTAAGATAAAAAGGGGAGACCTACCTCTGATACTTGTCTAACGACGAGAGTTTCAGCTTCTTCGTCCTCAGCGACAGCGATGAGTACACCAAACCCCTGTACTGCTCCAGGTGTACGAATAGGCTACAAGACGTATATCAACGAGGATCATTTGTACAGAGTGAAAACCGTACCTCATCTTCACATCTGTTAATATGACCTTCTCGACCAATGATAATATGGTGCCCATCCTCATCTTGTGCGTGTTGATATCTGACAGCGACGAAATTTTCCTCCGAAAAATGTTCATCAGCTGGATAGCTCCTGAGTGCGGAACTCCCCTGATCGTCAGAACAAGGACGACTAGGGAATGACTGCCACGTATCAGATCTGCAGGGTGGCGGATCGCCCTCTGGCGAGCTCGAATTGAGACTCCTCTGCCTTCTCCTATCCGAAGATGTACCGCTATAACCAGAAAACAAGCTCTGGAATCCAGCCGCAGAAGCTCCTTGATCGGAACGTGAACCATGGGGTGATGAACCGCTAGAACCTAAATGTACGATCCCGGACTGAGAGATGTTCGTATATGGCAGTCTTTGAGCGATATGAGAATCAGTGGTCTTCTCATAGAAAATACCGCCTGCTGTTTTATCCAGCTGCACGGAATGACAAGATTCATGATGATCTATGGTAGAAGGGGGATATGGAAGTGTTTTGCCTGTAGGCCCTAAGGTGAAGCGCTGTTTTGCTACTGAGTCTGTAGGAGGAAAGTGCGGTCGATCTGGAGATGTCACGAAGGTACGTGGTCTGAACGGGTCTTCTTCGGGTGAGAAGTCACGAAAGTTTGATGTTATATCATCGATTGAATGATTGCGAATACTGGAGCCTTTAACGGAAGCGTTCTTTCTAGTCGTGTTTGCCGGATACACTTGTAGAGTGGACGACAGGGTCGGTTTCGCAAAAGGCTGCTCGGTGAATTAGATGGCGATTCGTACGATGCAATTTGAGGTACAGCGGGTCTCTTTGAGCTTTTGAGCTGAAAGGTGAGCAGGTCGTGGAGAGTTGTTAGATCACTCGCAGAGGATGATTTGTACAGCCGCTCTGAGTCTGAACGGTTCGTGGATGATGTCTCTGCTATTGTTGCGGGTTGAATGCCAGTCAATAGCGAACGCACTGGGTAGACGAAGGAGGACGAGTGAGCGTGTTTCTCATTGTGCGGGCCAGTGTTGGCCATTTCTCGTGTATGTGGAGTAGCAGAGAAGGGTGGGGTCGGATAACGAAACAAAACAGGAGGGTGGAGTTCCGAAGGAGTAGTTTGCCTTCTCATCAGGAGCGTTCTCATTGGTTACGAACTATCCCGAAGAGCCTATACATTGCCGCGATCCCCCATCAAACCATTGATGACATCATCAAAGGCTAAATATCGGTAAATAATTACGTCAGCCACGTGATTATTTTAGTGGCAGTGCAACACAACACGTGCCCTTCCGAGATTTCCAGCCGAACTCCACTTGAATCTATGACGGGCGATGCTTTACCAGACCCCATCCCGTGTTTGCGAAACAACTTGAATCGGCTGCCTCGTAATGGTCAGTCGCGCACTTGCTGTATCTGTCTGACGGATACAGCAACTCTGCGAACAAAGACCCGTTGGAGTCTAACCTCGTGAGTCTGTGCTCCTGGCAAGAACAGCGCGACTTATGCTGAGCTCTCACGTCATAGGGTAATCTACTGCGGCCCCGGTATGGGGCTAGTACAAGGTTCCTCCTTTCCCTGCTCTAACAGACCTGCGATTACATCGATATTTTCAACCACAGATGCAAGAGAGCTTGTTATCTCTGATGCTGCGAAGATCTTCATTTTTTGGGTACTAGTAACGATACGGGCGTTAGATGAAATCCCCAAGTCGATCAATTGGGCGGGGAACAATGTTCATTCCAGATCCAGAGCTTTCCGATTGGAGTCAGCACCACTTTTGTTGTTAAGCAGGGGCTAGATATCAAGATCACACCGGATGCGCACACTGCGTCTGACCAAAGTATAGAGGAACGACACTCCGAAATAATCTACATGACGGCCTGCACTGGAATATTTGTGGTACGTGTCTTGGATATCTGACCTACCGAAACTTGAACTAAGCGACGCATACTACCACGTCATAGCATGTGATCGCATCCTGCCCTCGCAAAGAATGTTCGAACTTCAAGTGCAAAGTGTATACCTGAAGCCCTCAAAATTGAGTTCCGCGTCATGTGGAACCTCTTCCGGTTAGTCAAGCAGTATTTCTAGGTCATACTTGTATTGACTCAATGCTCAGTGCAATAGACAACCAGTTGTACATATACAAAAGAGAATAGAAAACATGTGTTGATCAGTGAAGGTCTGAATATATTATGTATGACCCCCCAATGTTATCTAGAGAGACATGGGACCCATCAAATAAATTTATCTTGTATACAACCAAAGCCACGCGCTCAATGTAGTTTTCGTTCCGATATTTTCTGAACCATATCAAAATAAAATCATCTATATAGGATATCCCGTTATTACAACTAAAGTGTGAGAGAGCCCACAAGAAGACGGGCCGGATGCTATGTGGTGATAAATCATGGGCACATCAATTGACATATATGATAACAACACAGAACCCCATCTCGGCACTAGCGCCGTTGCGTATTAAGCCCAACTCAAGTCGCATTCGCTACCGTTTTCACATGAGCGGCTGAAGGAATAAGTTACCCATCATGTAGGCAAGATGCTACAATATTCGGTTATGGTCGTGAAGCAACCAATATTCCGAATACTGCGACAACAATCGCAATCAGGATAATGGTCAAGAACGCAATCGTCAGTCTTGCAACAGGATAGTGTCCTTTCGTCAAGGCGTTTTGAACGCTGAAGTAACGGACGACACCTTCGTACAGATAATATTAGGAAATGGTGAAGTTGGAGGTAGTGAAGGAATGAGATTATGCACCAATAGCAAGCGTCACTAATCCCGCGATGATAATGGTAGAACCCAGTGGACGACTGTATTTCCTCATGCCATCGTTGACCGTCACAGCTGATATGGCGAAAAGTTGAACTAGCGCTGGAAATTTATTCAAGTCCGCAATTCAGGTGGCTTTTTTCTTGTACTTACCGACTCCCGTTGAGGCAATTGTAAGGCTCGTCCTCATGTAGGACAAGAAAGTCCTTTCTGAAGCGAGGTGATCTCTCGCAACACTTCCAGAATTTTCGAGAGTCAAGCTTGGGTTACAGCTTTGGATTAGTGAGTGCTGTTTGACCTTTCGGAAAGACGGAGTTGATTCTGGTAAACGCTGCACGAGACTTTCGTGTTTATCCTCTAGCGTACTAGATTCTGATGAGTGTGAGTTGGACGAGATTTCCATTGGGTTCGTAGTATGAGAGGTAGGCTATGGGCAGACTGGGCAGTTTCGATGATAGCACTGTTCAGGAAACGGAAAAATTTAGTTTTATCTAAAATTTCTGATCGAACTTACGTAGAACGGCAGCAATGACAGCGCAACGAGGCCAATCGAATCGACGGAGTCTGATTCTCTACTTTTGCGCAAAGATAAAGCCTAGTAACGAAAGGATGCGTAAGACAAGGCGATTTGCAGATATGAGAGTTAAGGAGAAGGCGAAGAGTCGCAGACTCGTAGGCGATCTCACCTGGGAAACTGAGGTCGTGGGGTAGATGACCAACTAAGGTAGCGGGATAGCTTATAAGTGCTACCAAGTGATCACCTGTCCCATGCCAATACTAATGATTTGGGTCCCGAATACTGGATAGAGACGGTAAAGCCGAGTTCATTTTAGAGACCTGTGATACTATCATTGAACGAGGTAAAAACATCTCATTCGACAGCTGGTCTGACGGAGACCCGGTTGCTCGGTTCCACTGCTACCGGCAACGCGTCACTCAATGGTCATTGGAGCCTTGAAAAACAGTGAGAGTTTAAAACCATTCAAAAAGCGACGATTGTGTAAAGTGCAGGCTGTGCAGCAAGTAAAGAGAAAGGTTTTCCGAAAGTAAAGTTCTTGTAAGGCTTCAAGTTATACCGTTTGCTTAGACAGCATAGTACTGCCAGGGGTACTCGAATAAGTACCCTGATCACCGCTCAGCGCTCGTTGTTGGAACAATCACAAAATCATTCAACTTACACTGCCAGTGGCGGTACTAGATTCTGAGTCAGTCACCTAGTATAGCTTCAAGTACCTCACACTGAAATAACAGTAGTTTTGCAGATTGAATCATGGCCAAGCATGCTAAATAATACTTTCGAGGAGCTTCAACTTTAAGTTGCCACACATAAATTTGTACGTTGCATGGGCAGACCACCTCAGCCCTTCGAGTTGGGCCATCTTCACTCCTCGGATATATCAGTCCATACTCCGTGATCTTGTACGTGTAATTATTCAAATACAACGACAAGTTGAAAGAAGTCGCCCCAAAATCATCTTGTTCCAAGCTTCCCACCCCAGGAGCTTGACAACGTTGCTGAATCATTCTTTAGTTTTTCCAGCTGTTCCGCTCTTATTGAAACCGGGATAAATAAGTCTTCGAGCTCGCACCTAATCTTGCCCTCTATTTTCCAGAGCATAGGCTCGATCGTGTTCAACAAGGAAATTCAGCGTTCGTAATTCAAAAGGCGAGGTCGAAGGAATCATAACCCACTCATTCAGATAGGCGCTACAGAATTCGGCCTTTGAGTGCTCGGGGAATGTAGGACGATCGGATAGGTTTCATCGATGTACGCAACAATTACAAATGATTCATAAATAGGCTGATTCGGTTTCTTGGTAGTCAGAAGGTGACTCATATACACTCCGTCCGGGTTGCAAGATGTAGCTCCCAGGTTCTCCATGGTTGGCTTGACACCAATTATATTGGTTTTGAACGACAGTTTCGTCAAGTTTCACTTCAACACGAGGCAACCTGTCTCACTGTACCCAAGGTTAATGAGCCCGTGCTTCGCGTTGTCAAGGTCGTAGTAAAGCGTGAGAGCGAGCGTTGGTACTCTTGACATTCCATCACGATACGCAAGCTCATTCTCCAGTAAGCTCACAACGACTCTGATTTAGAGCTTCGCACTCACCTTTCCAGTGAAATTTGATCGAGTTGCCTGCGTATCAGCGAACGGTTTTCCAAGATCGACCGGAGAAGATGCTGTGAGATGGTTCTTGCAACAGAGGTCGCAAATTCGTGGCGAAATCTATGCGTGAACATCAGCACAAGGGACTCTAATAGACTGATATATAATGACTAGTTAAAAATTAGAGAAATATCCTGCGAATAATAAACCCGACTATGTATTCGGACACGCCAGACTGATTGAGACTCGAGTAGGCTTGCGCTGCCGAAGCCTGGAGGGTCTTTATGATAAAATAAAGGGCTGCGATCCTTGGTATGGCCAAACTTCTGAGATCGATATCCATGGAGTTAGTTTCGAAAAACCTTCCAATACCCCGGGGAATTCAAGAACGTATTCATTAAGGTTATTCAGATCTATGTCCACCTATGAATTACCAGAAGTTGAATCAACATAGACAGTGAAACTCGCTCACTCTCCAAAGCATTAGGGATTTGGCATCAACATGCTGCAATGTATGGTCGGTTTCGTTCTTTATTCTAACTTTCAGGTTGGCGATGGTCTCGCTCTGCTCAATCCGAATTGGGAAGACGCTGTCGAGATCATCACCGATGATCAAGCAACAAAGCTCGATCTCTTTAGATTGAGGGCTGTTGGTGTCCGTTGTCATCAACTCGAATGGGATGGAAGCACAGTAGAGTATAGCAAGTTGCCGCTACGATATTGACACCACAAGGCACCTGCAAGAGAAGTCAGTAGCATTTTTAAACTGAATTGTCGTGACAGACCTATGGGGAGGGCGCAAATCAAACACCAAATTGATGAATACCTTCCCGAAGAGTTCAAGTCTCAGAAAGTCCAATACAAGTGCAGCGAGGGAGTGAATGAGCACCTCGATGAAGTATTATCGATAGAAGAAAAACAGAAGACCGCTTAAATCGGGGGTTGTGGACGAGGACGTGGATGGTAGAGCCTCCAAAGCAGGTGAGCATTGACCAAAATTTAAACATCGGTTCAAATTTATTCTTTGGTGAAGTGTGCCTGTGACGAGTTCACACACATCCACATATTAACAGTTTCAATCTTTTGGCGTTTCAGAACAAGAAGGTTCATTTCTGAATTACGTTTCGATACACATGGTTGAGCAAACTTCCTGGTAGTTGCCTCCATCATTCATGAAGAGGCTATATTCAGATAAACACACGTACGTTGGCTTCTCGCAGGGGGATCTTGCTCGTCACCTCCATTCAATGACTCATCTCCTAGTAGTCCTGCCGGTGAGCAATGCACAAGCGCCGTAGCATCAATACTCGTGCGTTTCGTAATTGACAAATCTGATTCCGTAACAACGATCTACAGTAAGGCTATCCAAGATTACACAGTTGTAGCTCGCACCTTTTGTGTCAAAAGAAGTCCCGTTGAAACTAGTAGATGAGAAGAAAGACTTCACTACAAGGGCCCGGGATCCTCTGGTAGCCGTCAACAAGGTGGTCAGAGTCAGTCTCAACACTTGACCGGCAGGTCTCGGAGTAAGTGCGCTAAACGTAGAAGTTGCCAGTGTTGTTCCGGTCATCAGCAGTTGAGAAAAGTCATGGATCAGTTATGACCTAGTCATGACTTGACTTTCGTTGACAGAATACAGCCACAAGGTCGGTCTAAGGTAGCCTAAAAGGTAGCCGGTTCCCGACTCGCGCATGACGACACAATTAAACGTGCCAGTGGCAACACTTACTGGAATCAGCCACTTTGCCACTGAGCCTTGAACAATCTCTTCAAAAGCAGCCGACATACTAATGGCAGCCTTGACTGGGCCACGGGACTATTAGCCTCTGGATCGCGTTTTCCTCGCTACCAGACATTGTTTCTACGACGAGAATAACTCGTAAGAAGCGTGGACTTGAAACTTACAAGGCGGCCAACAATGAACGTCGATCTGATTCGTATCCTACCGATGTTCTGAAGGCGAGAAAACCATGCACATGACCTATATGCTGAAGCCTGAGGCACGAAAGGGATAGATACTAGTACTTCCTATTCACCTTTATTGCCTGCTTCACAAAATTAACTTTTATCAGGTGACAGGAACGGTTATGTGATTGGAGAAGCCCATTCATATCGGTGCCTCCGCCAAACACAATCAAGTAATATTACAACAATGCGAATATCCCTGCTCCAATTCGTGGAGCCTGACTGTACAAACAAGCCCATTTCAACACTTTCAAACGGCTAAACCGGCTCCGCTAGTATATGACACAACATCGAGCCTGGAGTCGGAGACCAAATGCGGGTTATCTTCCAACCAGCTTGCTTAGTGATGTCGTTCCAGGTTCCTATCGTACGTTCTTCGCCATTAAATGAGGATAACATTCTACGGATAATCAACAAAGATGATGAGGCTGTTGCTACGGAAGCCACTTACAGTATGTCCGATAGATAGTTCACACTAGATGCTCTCCCTAGGTTTGGGAGGAGGCCCTCCCGAATGGATAGTTCAGCTGGCAACTCGATATCGCCTATCGCGCTGGTATAATCCTTGCACGAGTAGCTGACCACTTTATCTATTAGGAGAAGCCTCGTTTTTCCCATTACTGCAGCTTTCCGAAGATGGCGGAGGATCTCTACCGAATACGAGTTTGCCCAATCGTGAATGATACATCTTAGGAAGAAGAGATCGGCATCCTTGACGGGTTGTGGGTCAAAGAAACTATGTCCTGATATAGAATTCTGCTGATTTGTTCTAACATAGGACAAGAGCACCCACCTTGTATAATAACTCGCCCTGAATCAACCTGTCCAGGAAGCTTCTTATCCCAGGCCTTGTGATACGTGTATCGGTGAACTGGAAACCCTATATCGGAAATGAACTCACAGATTTTGCGTGGCTGATAACATGGGGACGATCCTGAACTATGAAATTGAGTTGAGGACATGCGGCAGCAATCGTCATGGATACAGAGCCAATGCCACCACCGACATCGACTACCTTTGCTCCATCCGGTAAGCTATCCCACGGAAAACCTGTTCCAGATATTGAATTAAACGCATCATCGACAAGTTTGCAATACGGTCACCTTGGAGAACGTTCTGCTCATTATCCAGCCTATTTAGGTCGTTCATAGCCATGATAAATCTGATATTGCGTTTTTCGTTGCCGGGTCTTTTCAACCAGGTCCAGTAATCGTCAGTAGTATTGAATGCCACATTGAAAGCTGTTTCCGTCGGCTTATCAGAATCTGTCATTGTAGGGTCGAGGATAGCCTCCACCATGAACGCGGAGATTTTGAGGTGGTCATTTCCCCTTGATATACGCGTTAAAATCGAAGGGAAGAAAACTCGACTAAACTCGAAGACTCACTGCAATTCGATGAGGGCGGAAATTCCAGCGGCCTCGACATATTTTTCCGCACTAGGTCTGGCGGTAGTGATAAATTCAACGATAACGACAGACCAAATGGCGAGACTACCTGGAGAACAACTCTGCAGTGGGCTTCAGCGAGTCAAGGGCAGAAGAGGTTCGATTGTTGCAGAACACATCAGGTTCGAGTTCGGTAAAGATGTGGTAAC
>QLOR01002653.1:0-12986 GCA_003313825.1 Sarcodon aspratus | reverse complement strand
TGGATTGTACAGCATCATGTAAGGGGACAAATGTCATCGGAAGGGGAGAGTGATCATTCTTGTCGTTGTCGGAGGTAGACTGATTGGGCGATATGCTCCATCTCATCGTCGTCATGTTGTTCTCCAGGATGACGCTATTCCCATCAACACCGAATGCAACATTGTCGAAGGAATTATCAACTTCCATGGATGCAAGACATTTCCCCGTTGCTATCTCCCACAATTCAATATGCACGGGATTTGTTTGATGAGGATATAGTGGCACTCTAAGAGACACCAGTCGATTACCATTGGGGGAGAACCCGAGGCTAAAGTGGTAATAGCGAACGTCGCGTGTAGGTGTTGCGATGGTTGAAATGAGATTGTGGGTCTGAGTATTCCAGATTCGTATTTTGCGATCGACTGAGCCAGATGCGAGAAGTGTCGAGTCCTGCGAGAATGTCACCGAAGTAACCTCATCGGGGTGACTGAATGTATGCAAGCACCGACCCGTCGCTGGATCCCACAGCTTGGCGGTATTATCCCTGGACCCCGAGGCTACAAGCTGTCCGTCTCCTGAGAAAGCAACGCTATCCACATAATCGTGATGACTGGCCAAGTCATGGTTTGGGCTTGGACCGTCCGTCTGCCAAATGTTCACAGCTCCAGTTGATGATGCAATGCGAGTCCCATCCGATGAGATCGCAGTTCTAACTCCCTGGTATTTGAACATCAAGACATTGGAGTCTTTGGTTGAACCAGTCTTGCTGCGACGCTTTTGGCTCTGAAGGAACTCGAACCTGACTTGGGCGTCTCGGAAGAAGCGGCTGAGCCGGTTTTTGGATTTTGGGCTCGGAGTGTTTGTCGTTTGGGTGAGATCGTGAATTACAAATGTCGACTCGTCCGTTGCATACATGAGCGTATGTTGATCCAAAAATCGAACAGATTTGACCCAGTGATCTGTTGGGATTGTTCGGAAAACATCGCCAGTGTGTACATTGAAGATTTTCACTTCACGCCATGATCCTGAAGCGAAGCACGATGAATCTGGTGAGCATGCAACCGATCTCACAGCATATGCATGTCCTGAAAAGGTCTTCACACATCTCTTCTCATCAATGTCCCACACCCTCACCGTCCTGTCCGAAGATCCCGATATGACTCTATTCCCCGTTCTTGACCAACAAACACTCCGGACCCAATCTGAATGACCCTCCAAAATGCATCGGCACTCCCGCAAGGACACGTCCCAAATTCGAAGAGTATGGTCCATTGAACAAGATGCGACCATGGTTCCGCAAGATGAGAATGCAACTGATTCGACCTGGTTAGTATGTCCCTCTAAACTGCCAACAAGGCCGCCAGTTTGTAAATCCCATACTTCGATTATGCCATCGTCACGTCCAGTCGCAAGGAGTCCGTCATCAGGTGAGAAAGCAACAGACCGGTATTTGGCCGTCTGAGTCGATGAGAATGCGGCTCGACTGTGTCCTGTCAATGTTTCAAAGACTTCCACACAGTAATTTTCGGCAGCTGCAATGAAATCATCCTCATAGGAGAATGCGATATGGTACACACGCCTCGGTATTTGGATGATCCTCGTAGATGCGTCCCACAAGTCATCAATTGCATTCAGCATCTTCACTCCCGTTGATATTTGGTCCTTATATAATGCTCGAACGAGAGAGGATCCTGGAGACCATGGCAATGCCGAATGATATATATGACATGGGGAGGCTTTGATGACGTCGAAGAACCGTAGGATAAACCGTTCACTGTCTTTCATGATGTTCAATAGATTCGTGTCTTCTGAGCGAACCTGGAAATAGATGTTCTATAAGAAAGTAACCAACAACGCGTCCACACTCACACGGACGAACCAACCTTTCACATCTCGAAGGGAATAAACTGCACAACGCATATCCCCTAAAATGCTTAGCACCTCCAACCATGATAGCAGGTGATGCTTGAAGAGATATTCCACTAGCTCGACAGCATGCTCAACGTCGTCACCGTCACTAGAGGCAAACCGAAGATGATTCGCCCATGATCTGCACGCATACTCCAACCCTCCACCAATATACTTCTCTCGACGAGCATCAAGATCATCAATGTCCTCGTTCATCACGTAAGGGGGGAGGTCACATATATTCTTCTTCAACGATGCATTCATCAATTCGAGACAGCACGTCCCAAGTTTCAGGTGTAAAACAGAAGGGTCAATATAGAACCTTCTGTCTATGCATCGCCTCGAGTCCGTAATGAAATCTGCAAATGATTTGTGGCAGATACGTAGAGCCTCTCTGTCGGAATCTGGAACAAGAAGAATCGAATGGAGTAAACGGATCGCGTTCCATACACTCTCCTGTGGTATGCCTAGTATCGTCGCCAGGTCTGCACATGACAGAGGAGTGAATACTAACACCACGGACCCGACAACTAGTCGCGATAGCTCAAAGGAATTGGCATTGAGAACATTGACCCCTGCAAAGCTCCGGAGGAACACCTGGTTATACATTTCATCGACCCCAGAAATCCCCTCGTGAATAGTGGAGCCTGCCTTGCGAATGATGATTTGCAGCTGCTCTCGTGGTCCAAGACCGTGATGATGATCCCCGACAAGTTTTGTAAGAATGGATGCCACAATGAAGTGTCCAGAACATCGTTCGACTAAGAATGAGATGTGGTTATCGGTAGGCCATGGATCAGTTAAATCCCAATGACTCCTCTCCTTTGCAATTTCTGATAGACGCGTCCGGAGATAAAACTCGATGTCTTGCTTTACAGATGATGGATCCACGTCATGTAGCACGAAAACCCCTGTATGTGGTTGGAGTAGTGGAAGACGGAACCCTGATCGAATCGGTAGTTCAGGCCTGCCGGTAATGAAGAACTTGACAAAAGGTATTGCGTTAATGTGTCGAGCCAAGAGCGAAAGGATCGCGGAAGCTGGTTCGTTGTCTTCGCACTCATCCAGAGCATCTATGACGATGATCGTAGATAGCTTGGTGGATTTCAGTGGTCGTACAAGGAGAGTCTCGAGCTGGATTGCTAACGACTCGTCAGCTGCATCTGGACGCCTCAAAATCTCGGTGAGGGCTTCTTGGAATTGTGGATATTTATAGGCTAGGTCGAGTGCGAGAGTTGGAAAGATTAAATGAATATCACGTCTATCAGGGAAATCACGGGAGCAAAAGAAAGTAGCTCCCAGACGTCCTTGTGCAGCAGACCGTTCTGCAAACGTTTGAGCAATTGATGATTTGCCCGTGCCAGCCATCCCATTCAGCCAGTACACGCGTTTGTCCGTGTAATCAACCGCCCACTTTTCAATACGCGCCAACTCTGCTTTCCGAGTCCCTGCTAGACATTTCTGATGGTGTTCAGAGAGATATCCTGCGTTTCCAGCTCGTCGTAGTTTATTCAGCGGGGACATATCTGCTTCAGGTGAGATCAGATACAGGGAAATCTGATGATTGTACACATACCGTTTCCCTACAAAGTAGTACAATTTAGCGATTGTTGACATATTCGAACAATTACAAACACACCTTCATTTCAACCTTGATATTGTATTGCTCTTTTATATTGTTTTGATCTCTCCCAACATCATTCCAGACCCCATGGCGAGCATCAGTATGCGAGGATCCTGCGAATAATCCAGAACGAGGATTCTGTTTATCAAGTGCGGGCGGTGAATCTTGGCTTAGAAGTTGAGATGATGAGGAAGCTGTGGTCGCTCAATCAGAGTGCTGCATAGACTGTCTGCGGGAATACCGCTCACCCTCAAGTTGAAGCGCTGCAGTTCTACTCGAGCTTGACTGAGTCAGGTGTGGCGCAGAGGCAACATGGGTTGGACTCTGGCCAGATCGTAATGCAGAGGACGACTTTTCTGTCGTTATGTATAGTGGATCCATTTGACACGAAAAGCAACGAGGGAGGATGAGGGATCAGAAATGTAGGATAAGACCACGTTGATAACTTGCTGGCTTGCACCAATATACATATATGTTCCAGTCTAGCGCCGTCTCCAACAATAACTTCCAGCCTTTTCCTAGTATCGATCCACCCAAAACTTGAATTAAATCGAACGCTAACCCCGCCTCCTCATCTTCAAGAGTCCATCTGGAACGAATCCCGGCGTCTGCGAGGCGGAGATGTGCTCGCAGCAGGGGTGTTTGCAGTTAGAGTCCGAAAGTCGAACGACGTTACCAAGGAGGATCTGCCTGCCATGTCTATGACCTACGAACGGGTCGGGTTTCGTCTTCTTTTTCATGGCATCATCCGTCGACTGGGTGGGATGGAAATTTGTACGCCTTGTTCGAATTTTGTTATTCGAAATTAACACAGGCCCGGGCAACGTCTAGAAATTCACCCAGTCCGCGCTTCACAATATGGTCTGCTCTCAATTTTCAGGGGAATCGCTCTCGGCCCAATGGCGGGTCCAGCACATCTGGTAGCCCTGTCGAGCACCTTGATTATCCTGCATTGGGCCGGGAGCTCTACCAGACTTCAAAACGTTCGCAGGTCTGACACCCTCCAACAAACGCTCATGTGTCCAAGATATGGAGTTCTCCCCTTCTATCGGACAAGTGAGACAGTTGGGACTTGGCGGAGGCAAAGACATCACCCCAACAACAATTTCGTAACCTGTAATCTAGTGCTAGTAGTATGTATTGCGAGGTCTTTTATTCGTGAGTTGTGACTGGTTTTTTAACATCAATACTGCTTTGAGTTTGTCCTGAAGCCTGAATCTTCTAGCCTCAACTACTCATGCGGAAAAATTCAAATGCTTACGAACAATTTCCGTATCACACCATTATCCGAGCCTGTTATAAATTGTTGCCTTCGGCCCCAGCAACGCTAGCATATCTACCTTCCTTTCTTCATCTTATGTACGTGCTCGTGATTCAGGATCTGGGAACAAACTCACAACATCGACCACGACCTAACCTGAAAGGAACCTGCGGATCACAAATGTTACCAATGATTACTGCAACGGATTCCTGGGAGGAACGGCTGCTGGAATAGCGGCAACGTTTATCCGGCTGGGAATAATTTCCGCCTTTCATCCAGTGTGGTGAAGTCAAAGACAAGATTGTGCTTCGCCAGATCTATCCGCAATGATCTATGTCAACAACACAGAACGGGGGGGAAGAGTGGACATATATTTGCGGCGTTTTGTACTTTCTAATGCTTGGGGTGTTGCACATTGAGCAAAAATACAAGGAGACGTTCACATAAAAATTTGTCGCCAGTCCGTTGCTGTATAATCTGTGCATGATGCTCTGCACTATTAACATCAAGCTGCCAACATAATCCACACTCGCGAGAACCATACATACATTGCGCAGAGGAATGTGATGATTCGTTGTGTTCCCGGCCATACTATTTACAACATATTCTCCATTATCAGATAAGCTAGCTCGCCGCTTATTCATTCGCAACAGACACTGTTCTCAACCAATCTTCGTACATCAACCATTGGCTGGCCTTTATTATCCCAAGATTCAAATGGCGGATGTCTGGCACAAGGACCTGGCGGCCACTTGGCTGTATACATGGACCGATCCGATTCCATAGCTAAAGTTCTCGAAATACTTCATGACAGGTACACAGCCTGATGAAGACGATAGCTTTACTGACTTTGGCAATCTTAACTTGTTGCTCCAACTCCGTAGGAAAGATACTCTTCGACGATAAAGAGGATTGCTCACTTCTCCTTTCCCTTCCTTGTGACTTGAAGAATGGTCATTCTTCGCAGCTGTTGACATCCGACTCGCATGAGATTCAGTACCTGAGCCGTGGATTCCTTCCTTCCGTTTTGCACTTGCGTTCCCCACTCTGTTCCAAACCATCCTTGCGTTCATGCTTGATCTGAATCGGCTACGTTAACAATAGCGCTAGGATTCTCAGAATCTCTGTATGCGAGAACCTTTAACCAGGACAGGTATGGGTCGAGCGGATATGAGATGGGTTAGGTATTAAATTTTCTGTCTCCGTCCAGAACCAAGTCCATTGATAGCATATCTATATTCTCCAAGAAAACGCGTCTCTTATTTTCAGAGAAATTGTAGGACTGATTGAGTCGTGAGCTATTCTGAAGAGTCGGAGGTGGGTAAAAGTTGTGGTCGGGATTGCTGTGCGTGGCGCTTCGCGAAGCTCTGCAGACAGAAAAACAAGGAACTCTACGGCAGGCTCAGGAGCACGAGAGTGTGGGTTAGTGCACGGTTTGTGCTAAAATAGCATGTGACTAATGCTAGACAGAGAGGAATAGAGTGAGTGACTGACCTCGACGGATTTAAGCCCTTTCACGAGCAAGCTTTTGCAGGAAGGTTTGAGTCATTTACAAAGAATTGTTTGGTTACTGTTATATCCTGAGGCGCGTCGTGCTGATTGCTGCTGAGAAAGAAGTAAAGAACGATGCGTAGCGGGTTGAGAAAATGAGAAGTAGGTATGTACCTGCAACACTGGGATTTCATCTCTGCCAGAATGCGTCAAGTTGATACATATTTAATCACTCCCGAGCTCTGTTGAGATTTGTGAACAAAGAAGATGATACGCATTATCGTTCTTCCGAACTCTAGTGAAATATTTAGCAAGGCAATCCCCCAAAAAGACTACATTACATACCTTCTAAGGATCCAAGCGACGCAGGATTCTATTGAATTCATTTGGTGCATGTCCCCTCATAATCAAACACGGACCTGCTTGCGCCATAGATGCAATATGCTTAGTTCAATAGTTGAAGATCCTCGGCTAATATAGTACCTCGGAGTCGGACTTGGACTATACCTGACGTCAAGCCAACCGTGTCTGTCGTCGATCTCATCTGGCGTCGCATTTCTCACTTGCAAATCGCTTTGGTCTACGAGCTGATGTCGGCAGAGATCCAGCTTCAACTACTGCGCGAAAACCCTCTCGCCTTGCAGCTGTCACAGCAAAGAATTCGCCTTCGTGCAAGTGACCTCACCCGTTCCATGGCTCACAACCACTCCTATTGCACCTTTCTGCACCATTCCTGTGTCTAGCGTCCAATCAATTACAAGGTCAAGGTCGTGGACAACTACCTGGTCACCGCCATCTGCTTCTCCTTACGCTATTACTAGCTTCCCTCCCACACAATCAGGCTGGTATTTTGATAATCTCTTTTCTCTCTGATGCTAATGGGACATTGTAGGCATGATTCAGTACTAGGGTGATGAGGTTCTTGTGTAAGGTTCCTGACATTTTTGCCCTGGTTAAAAGAGAATCGGAGATGATTCATAACAATGCCTCAATGAGCGCAGCGGAATTGCCGAGTTAGTCATCACTTAGTTCATTCCGTTGATACCTTTTTCTTATTTTATATTCAAGTTGCAGTTCATATTGACAAAGAATACGATTCTCAATAAATATGACTTCGCTATGAACACCATCTGGCCAACGACTGCAACTATCAAGCTACCAATGCATCAAGCCCCCGGGCGCATTCACTGGGCTTGTACGAACTACGACGGACACGTCCAGTCGGATATCCTCGCGCAAAGATTTGCAAGTCTGCGAATGATGGCCAGTGAGCTTATCACTCCTGGTGGAATGATTATAGTAAGCAAAGCTACCCACGGTATGAACGCTTTCAATCTACCCTCTCATTTTTGTGCTCACAATATATTTGTTTTAGCGTACTTCAGGGACCAGGATTCGACATCACCGCGAGAGGAAAAGGGCAAGGACTCCGGAGACGAGCACAAACCCCGTCGCGTCCATATTAGCGTGAACCCAACATCTTGTCCATCGAGCGAAGCTAGATTTCAACGATGCACTTTAGCACGTATCTGGGATATGCTTGCATCCAAGTTGCCAACAAGGACGGGATCATGATCAAGGATTTGGCATTGACTGTCCTCGTAATAGTCAACGAGGGCTCTGTTCGGCTATGCGAGAACACACTAGGACATGGGCAGATCCGAGTCACGCTGGGCCACAATTATTGGAACGTATAACAACAACCTGGGTTTTCTCGACCGTGAGTACTTAACGTACTACGTGGACAAGGTATATCTTGTTACTCACTGCGTCATTTCCTGCTAGATGACTATATCAGTCGTCATGCTATTGTGTACTAAACTCTGCGACAGGTTTCTATCCCAAAAACTGAAATTCGTCGTCCGATTTTGCAGTCGCCGGACTACACCTCGTTTACTGACGACAAAAGCCGCTACATCTGCGGGATATTTGTCCATGCTCAGAAGCATCAGCTCCTACCAATGGTTATCGTGCTCCTTGCTCGTACAAGAATGCACGTATGGCCGTTTATCCAACGCTTTAGCCTAATACGGGGAACCGATGCGCACACTCGTGAGATCGGTACCGGTGGGCGCTTTGATATGGGAGCCTCGTATTCTGCGCGACTTATTGAGGATGAACTAAAAAAGAATCAGGAGACTAACAAGAAAGGGAAGAAGTTGTTTCGGACTCTTATCGATCAGTCATAGAATTTTGAGCACTCCCTTCTAGGTCTTCATGATAGCTTGTTGCAGACGGAGGACATTCATAAAAGGAGTACTATGTAGCGATTCACCACATACGAACTGTAAAGATCTATAGAACATAATGATGTAAAAAAGACTTTGTATCTTACGAAGCAACGGAGGTCGAGTTGATCAAACCTGCACGTCTGAAATGTCTACAATTGGCACTCGTCCGCTAACAGAGCCTAAAACAACCTTTCTTCCATAAGAATCGCCTCCATTTCTCATATCAGGTGGTATCCAAAGGACCCGTCTCTCCTGCTCATCTACAATCCACTCTCTCCCCCATTGGTAAAAGAAACGTGTGGACACGGATTGCTGAGCATCATGTAAGGGGACAAATTTCATCGCAAGCGACGAGTGGTCATCCTTGCCATGGTCAGAGGTAGACTGATTGGCAGATATGCTCCATCTCATCGTCTTATCATTGTTTTCCAGGATGACGCCAGTCCCGTCAACATCGAATACAACCTTGTCGAAGAGACTATCAACTTCCATGGACGCGAGACATTTCCCCGTAGTTATCATCCACAATTCGAGATGCTTGGAAGTTCCTTCAGTCGCGTAGAGTGATGCTCTAAGAGACACCAGTCGATTGCCATTTGGGGAGAACCCGAGGCTAGTGTGGAAATAGGGAATGTCGCGTTCAGGTGTTTCGAAGGTCGAAGTGAGATTGTAGGTCCGCGTATCCCAGATTCGTATTTTGCGATCGGGTGAGGAAGACGCGAGAAGCGTCGAGTCCGGCGAGAATATCACCGAAGTAACCCAATCGAGGTGACTGAATGTATGCAAGCACCGACCCGTCGTTGGATCCCACAGCTTGGCAGTGTTATCCAAGGACCCCGAGGCTAAAAGCTGTCCGTCCTCCGAGAAAGCGACACTATACGCGTGATCGTGATGATTGACCATGTCATAATTTGGGCTTGGACCGTCCGTCTGCCAAATCATCACAGCTCCACCAGAGGTTGATGCAATGCGAGTCCCATCCGATGAGATCGCAGTTGTAAGTCCCTGGTATTTAAACATCAAGACATTGGGGTCCTTGATTGGACCAGTCTTGCTGCGACGGTTTTGGCTTTGAAGTAACTCCAACCTGACTTGAGCCTTTCGGATCCAGCGGTTGAGCCAGTTGTTGGATTTTGGCCTTGGAGTGTTTGTCATTTCGGTGAGATCGTCAATTACAAATGTTGACTGTTCGGTCGCATACATGAGGGTATGTTGATCCAAAAATCGAATAGAATTGACCCAGTGATCTGTTGGGATTGTTCGGAAAACATCGCCATTGTGCATATTGAAGATTTTCACTTCACGCCACGATCCCGAAGCGATGCACGATGAATCTGGTGAGCATGCAACTGATCTCACAGCGCCTACATGTCCTGAAAAGGTCTTCACACACCCCTTCTCCTCAATGTCCCACACCTTTACCGTCCTGTCGGAAGATCCCGATATGACTCTATTCCCCGTACTTGACCAGCAAACGCTCCAGACCAAATCTGAATGACCCTCCAAAATGCATCGGCACTCTCGCAAGGATACGGCCCAAATTCGAATAGTATGGTCCCTTGAACAAGATGCGACCATGGTTCCGCACAGTGAGAATGCAACTAATTTGACCTGGTTAGTATGTCCCTCTAAACTACTAACAAGACCACCAGTTTGTAAATCCCACATTTCGATTATGCCGTCGCTACGTCCAGTCGCAAGGAGTGCGTCATCAGGTGAGAATGAAAGAGACTGATATTGAGCAGTTTCTGTCCATGAGAATGTAGCTCGATGGTGTCCAGTCAAGGTTTCAAAGACTTTCACACAGCCATCTCCACCGACTGCGATGAGATCATCATTATGGGAGAATGCAATATAGTGCACATTCCCCTGCATTGGAATTATTCTCGCGGACGCGTCCCACAAGTCATCAATTGCATTGAGCATCTTCACTCCCGTTGATATTTGGCCCTTATATAATGCTCGAATGAGAGAGGATCCTGGAGACCATGGCAATGCCGAATGGTATATATGACATGCGGAGGCTTTGATGGCATCGAAGAACCGTAAGATAAACCGTTCGCTGTCTTTCATGATGTTCAATAGATTCGTGTCTTGTGGGCGAACCTGGAAATAGAGCTCTATAAGAAAATAATCAACGACGTGGCCACACTCACATGAACAAACCAGCTTTTCACATCTCGAAGGGAATAAACTGCACAACGGATATCACCTACAATGCTTAGCACCTCCAACCATGATAGCAGGTGATGCTTGAAGAAATAGTCCACCAGCCTGACAGCATGCTCAACATCGTTACCATCACTAGAGGTGAGCCGAAGATGATTCGCCCACGATCTGCATGCATACTCCAACCCTCCGCCAATATGATTCTCTCGACGAGCATCAAGATCATCGATGTCCTCGTTCATCACGTAAGAGGGAAAGTTACATATATTCTTCTTCAAGGACGCATTCATCAATTCGAGACAGCACGTCCCAAGCTTCATGTGTAAAACAGAAGGGTCAATATAGAACCTTTTGTCTATGCATCGCCTCGAGTCCGTAATGAAATCCGCAAATGATTTGTGGCAGATACGTAGAGCCTCTCTGTCGGAAACTGGAACAAGAAGAATCGAATGGAGTAAACGGATCGCGTTCCAGACACTCTCCTGTGGTGTACCTAGTATCGTCGCCAGGTCTGCACATGACAGAGGGGTGAATACCAACACGATGGACCCGACAACTAGTCGCGATAGCTCAAAGGAATTGGCCTTGAGAACATTGACCCCTGTAAAGCTCCGGAGGAACACCTGGCTATACATTTCATCGACCCCAGAAATCCCCTCGGGAATAGTGGAGCCTGCCTCGCTCATGATGATTTGCAGCTGCTCTCGTGGTCCAAGACCGTGACGATGATCCCCGACAAGTTTTGTAAGAATGGATGCCACAATGAAGTGTCCAGAACATCGTTCGACTAAGAATGAGATATGGTTATCGGTAGGCCATGGGTCAGTCAAATCCCAATGACTCCTCTCTTTTGCAATTTCTGATAGACGCGCCCGGAGATAAAACTCGATATCTTGATTTACAGATGATGGATCGACGTCATGTAACACGAAAACTTCTGTATGTGGTTGGAGTAGTGGAAGACGGAACCCTGATCGAATCGGTAGTTCAGGCCTGCCGGTAATGAAGAACTTAACAAAAGGTATTGCGTCGATGTGTCGGGCCAAGAGCGAAAGGATCGCGGAAGCTGGTTCGTCGTCTTGGCACTCATCCAGAGCATCTATGACGATGATCGTAGATAGCTTGGTGGATTTCAGTGGTCGTACAAGGAGAGTCTCGAGCTGGATTGCTAACGACTCGTCAGCTGCATCTGGACGCCTCAAAATCTCGGTGAGGGCTTCTTGGAATTGTGGGTATTTATATGCTAGGTCGAGTGCGAGAGTTGGAAAGATTAAATGAATATCACGTCTATCAGGGAAATCGCGGGAGCAAAAGAAAGTAGCTCCAAGTCGTCCTCCTGCAGCAGACCGTTCTGCAAACGTTTGAGAAATTGATGATTTGCCGGTGCCCGCCATCCCATTCAGCCAGTACACCCGCTTGTCCGTGTCATCAACCGCCCACTTTTCAATACGTGCCAACTCTGCTTTCCGAGTCCCTGCTAGACATTTCTGATAGTGCTCAGAGAGATATCCTGCGTTTTTAGCTCGTCGTAGCTTGTTTAGTAGGGACACATCTGCTTCACGTGAGGTCAGATACAGAAAATCTAATGATTGTAGACATGCCGTTTCCCTACAGAGAAAGAGTACAATTTAGCGATCGTTCACTTGTTTCAGCAATTATAAACATACTTTTGCCTCGACCGTTATATTATTAGTATTATACTGATCTCTTCCAACTGCATTGAAGGCCCCATTGCTAGCGTCGACGTGGGAGGCTCCTGTGAAGAATCCAGGCTGAC
Source organism: Sarcodon aspratus (assembly GCA_003313825.1). Lineage (NCBI taxonomy): Eukaryota > Fungi > Basidiomycota > Agaricomycetes > Thelephorales > Thelephoraceae > Sarcodon > Sarcodon aspratus. The sequence goes on along the minus strand of QLOR01002653.1, from coordinate 545 downwards.
TCCGTCCACAAAGTACGGGCGGTGAATCTTTGCTCAGGAACTGAGATGATGAGGAAGCTGTGGTCGTTCAATCAGAATGTCGTATAGACTGTCTATGGGAATAACACTCACCCTCAAGTTGAAGCGCTGCAGTTCTACTCAGGCTTGACTGGGTAAGGTGTGGCACAGAGGTGACATGTGTTGGACTCTGGTTAGATTGTAATTTAGAGGACGAGCTTTCTGTCGTTATGTGTAATGGATCCATTCGAAACGGAAAGCAACGAGGGAGAATGAGGGTCAGAAATGCAAGATAAGAGCGCTGGCACGCACCGATATAGATAAGCTCCGACTCTAGCGCTGTCTCCAACAGGAAGTGAAGTCGTCGAAGTCGCACCACGGACGACTTGGAGTGGTATGGGTAGGATCAAGTAACGACTGGGACTCGTATCAAGTATTACTTGAAGGTATTGTGTGTCCTGCTCGATCGGTCACTTCAAAAAAAAGGGTGGTTCACTTGTCGGCACATGTCAGTGCTGATCATTGCCACAGTTGACAGAATTTTCCAC
>QLOR01002651.1:0-37430 GCA_003313825.1 Sarcodon aspratus | reverse complement strand
GTAGAATGTTCGACCAAGCGTGACTGGCGACGAAGTCAGGTCATCAGCACGAGCGAAGCTCTACTTGGAAGAAAGACATACCTGGGGATCTGAAAGAAAGAATGGCGAGAAGCCGCAGATCACTCCAGGATTTTGTAGGAAGACGAGCTCGGCCTAATACTCGTCATCGGTGACATCTGCCACAACCGCGGCATCATCGATGACCTAGGGGAGCGTCGTGAGTATGCAATAGAGAGGGATGCGGGAGCGAAGCTCACCGTGATGCATCCGTGATCGCTAACAGGCCGCATCCTCGTGGCTTGGTCTCACGAATGAGCCGAGGCCTACGAAATTGCTCCTTACCCCTGGAACCCGCAATTACGACGAGCAACTAAGACTGGTAGATCATTCCGCACATGACAAGAGAAGTGGAAAGAAATCCGAAATATGAAGTCACAGGAACACGAGGCTGATAAAATCGTAACTCGGAAATAACTTATTCTTTAACCTCTTTAATCTGGTCTTGCCATGAAGCTAGTTGGAAAATATATAGCAAAAGATCGCACCGTCCGTCGTATCTCTCGCACACCGTCCTCTAGTCTGGAATACTTATCAAGCAAGCAGGGACATGTCACTCTCCGTCCAGAGGACGACGAAGATATGTGGCATTTGTACAATTTGATCCAGCAAGGACGTGCCTTACCCTCGTTCCGTTCTCTCCTCATCTGACTGCTTCTACAGGGAGATCAAGTCCGGGCACCTGCTATACGGTTCATGTTCCCGTTACAGCTGACCATCGTACATCAACTAACCCCCGACCAGCCGTGTTCAAAACGTTTCTACCACGGGTTCTATAGAATCCCACAGGATCCGTTTAACCCTCACGTTGAAAGTCACAAGGACTGAATTCTCCGCCGCCTCCGGAGGAAATGCATCTACCGCTGGGAGCGATCCGTCTTCTCCATTACAAGCCAATTCTTTTGCTTCTCTCCAAATATCTGGGAGAGTCTCTCATGAAAACGAACATGTGAGGTTGGGAGCACATCATACTCTGGATGTCGAAGTCGCTCGCGATGTGCGCATCGTCAAAGACGAGTGGGATAGTATCGCTCTTGCAACCATTGAAGAGGCATGTGTGCCAGGCCGAGGTGCTGAAGTTGGGGCCATTGTCTGTGGAGAAGGTCTATCAAGTCTTCTCCTTGAGTAACGCATCTAATTCTGATACACTCTACCCGTGTACAGGAACAGCAGCTTTCTGTCTCCTTTCTCAGCATATGACCGTCGTTCGCCAACGGATCGACATGCCTGTACCACGAAAAATTTCCTCATCCTCGTCTGCTCACGAAAAGGGTCTCGCTCGATTCTATGATACGGTCTACACAGTATTTCTAAGACTTATCCCGTATTCGTCATCATCTCTTCGTGCGATCGTGATTGCAAGCCCTGGCTGGGTAAGAGATGCAGTCCTGGATCATATCGTGAAAGAAGCGACGAGGACCGGGAACAAAACATTGTTGAGCGTCAGAAACAAATTCATCAAGATCCATGTCAATAGCCCGCATGTCCATTCTTTAATAGAAGTGCTCAAAAGTCCGGAGGTGAGTTAATCGGAAATGACGCGGTATTTATAGATCGAGTCTCTAGTTGTAGATTGTTTCGCAACTGAAAGAAACGAAATTTGCTAGAGAAGGCATTATGCTAGACAGGTGGGCAAAAAAGCTTTTCCGTCAATCTTTCTTAGCTTTGTTATCATCAGGTTTTTCAAAATGCTAGGGTCGGATGAAATGAGAGCGTGGTACGGGCCAGATCATGTTCGGCTTGCTGCAGATCGTGGCGCAATTGGCACGCTTCTCATCTCTGATGAGCTCTTCAGGTGGGACCAAAGATAAAGTCTTCGACGCATATTCAAATTCTCATTGGTTATTGCCAGAGCAAACGACCCAAAAGAACGCAGAAAATATGTTGATCTAGTTGAAAGTGTCCGACAGAAAAATGCGGAGGTCTTGATTTTCTCAAGCATGCACGAGTCTGGCCAACGCACGCTTATTTTTCAATCATTCTGCCTCTTCGTAGTAATCTGGATCTTTGCAGAATTAAATCAGCTCACCGGGATCGCTGCAATATTGACTTTCCCTCTCGACGTAGAGGTTGTCGAAATGGAAGAGCGTGAGGCCAAGGAAGACTCGGAACGAATACGGCAGGAACAGGCTGAAGTGCATAAAGAGCGGACAGGCCCGTGATTGGCTAGGACATCAATAATGGGTGTAATTACATGTAATAATAAATTGGAGGGCGGCTTCATTATTTACGATAGAACTGTAAGGACAATCGATCAATATGATGAAGGAGGAAAGCTTGAAGGCTTCTTACGTTGCGACGGAAGTTGAACCATAGTGATAGACATCCTCGATCAAAAGTACTTTTAAAGCCACTGATGAACGGTAAGAGAAATATCTAAAACTGCGCCTGACTATCAACTCACCGTTTGTGTGAAAATTCCCATTCCCGATTGACAACTCTAAATGCTATGTCTTCATAAGGCGGACCAGCCGTGAAGTGCAAAAGCATAGTATCTTCGTTTCCAGGCTCTTTGACGACCTTGTAGGTGGGAGCCTTGGATTTGTCGATAAGGTCAGGGTAGAAAATGTTGAACTGCTTCGACTCAGAATGTTGTTAAGTACAGAAAAAAAGAAAAAGCAAACTTTGTATCCTTGCACAACTTTGGGAGGAGGGTTATCCGTGCTATACGGCTAGTTAGCGAACTTGAAATAGACCTCGATAGATAACGTACTCATAATGAGTTTGGTTGTATTTGTTCCACTCGTAACCAGTATGTACCCGATTGAAGTATCTCGGCTTTCGAGGTCGATATTTGTCTTCCCAAGTGTAGGTAGTGGGATTGGGGAGATCTTCTTCCAAATTGAACATCTCCTCCTCTTCATCCATATCTTTTTCTGCTTCTGCTCGGTACAAGGCTTCTGAAGCAAGATCAGCCCCACTGGGGGCTTCAACGTCTTGTGGATCGCCTTGGACCACCTCGACTGGCTTCGAGACAAAGCGAAAGGACATAACCGAGCGACGACGTTCATACTATTTATTATCAACAGATGTGAGACAAAGGCATGGTTAGTGAGTAAGACAAGGCGCACCAGAGCCTTTTTATCTTCGGGTCCTGTAACGATATCCATTTGTCGTTCATCATAAGGAAGTTTTGTGATATCAATAGGCTGGGGACTCATTGATCGGTCATATGGTTCAACTTCCTCCTCTGAATCAAGTTGTTCTTGCGCTTCAGAGACAACTGGTACACCAACGTTCTTAGATATGGACCTAACAACGCCAGCGAGTAATTCTTCTTGAGCATGTAATGCTTCATCCCTTTGACGCTTACGGAGCTGTTCAAGTCGGTTCTGAACAACGACCTCATGCTGTGTCTTTAGCTTGGACTGGAATTGGCATTTCAGTAATCTGTCGGGGTTACCGAATGAAACTCCTACCTGAGCTTTGTAGACTAAAAGCTTCTTTAGCAAGCCTTCCCAGTATTCCACGTCGAGGGGTTCTCTACTGGCCAGTTTCGCTTGAATCTGTCTTTGCAAGGCAACGAGATGTTCGTAAGATTTCCCCGAAAGGAGGTTCGCAATATCAGCTTCCACAGCTGCCGCAGCTTCAACTCCAAGTCGTTCGCGAGCCTGTATTTTGTCCAGGCGATCTTTGCAAACAACCATCATGTTCTTACAGTATAAACTCGTCAGTGGAGAACACGCATGGAATTGCTGCAATGACTTACGGTCCAAAAATCAATGTTGCTGTCTGACTTTTCGAGGGTCAGGTAACGTTGAATATCATCATGCAATTCTTCCACTTGTTCAAGAGATAGGTTCTTTGAACGAAATGAGTTGATGAAGCGTAGAATTGACTAAATAGTCTCACATCGAAAATGGTATAAGGCTCGTCCAAGTCAATCTCTACACCAGCAGCATCCAGGTCAATCTCGTCTTCATTATCTTCTCCTGGATTTGCATATCTAAGATTGAGCGCAAGGAAGTCAATAGCCTTTGCTCTCTTCTCCTTGATCCTGATAAGTGCCCGTTGCCGTTCTTGCTCCAGCTGAAAGTCGCCATCTTTTGCAAGCCAGTCTGCCATTTGAGCAGACTCCGTCAATCTCTGCATTTTGATCTCCTCTTCTTCTCGAAGTCGTTGTTCGGCTTCTCGTTCAGCACGACGCCTATTTAACCGCTCCAACTCTTCCTTGGCGTCCTGTCTCCTTATAGCATCTCTGCGCTGTGCTTCTGTCAATGTAAGCCCTTGCTTTCGATCCTTCTCGACTTTCTTGTGCCACCGAAATTGCTGACCAAGATTGACATCGTGAAAAGGGTTGTCAACAGCGCTGTACACGCTCAGCTCTGCGACTTCTCGGGCCTGTTCTTCCTCCTTTTCCCGCTTCTTTTCGGCCTTGCGTAGCTTCCTTTCCTCGGATTTATCACGCTTGCGCCTAGCGAACGTCGTCAAATTAAGAGACGGTAGTAGAAGTAGTCCTCACTTTTTGTAACTGCGATCCGGGGATTTACTTCGACTTCTGTCCCTTCTCGTAGAGCGGCCCTCTTTATCCCGACTTCTGCTGCGTCTGCGGTAGGTTTCACGATGCCCACTCCCATGCCTGTCATCAGCTTCAATCGAACGAGAGCGATCTCTCCCCATAGTTGAGGTATTGGTTGTGGTCACGAAGGTAGACTCAAGAACGAGTCTTTAGAGCACGTGGCTCACGTCTTCCCGAAACTCTTGATCCACATTCTATCTGAACTTGAAGAATGATATGGAGACTACACGCCGACAAATATCGAATACTATATAGGCAGCTGAGGACACAGGCACGATATGCTTACCGCATCGAAGAAGACAGTGTTGGCTCTTCATTTACTCAGCCAAGTAGTTTGGCAACCCCACGTCAAGTAGGGATTCTTCATGGCAGATATTTATCATCTAACTTGGAGACAAGCTCGTGAAATACCTAGATCAGTTTGTTATCGGACAACAAAATGCGAAAAAAGTGCTATCAGTGGCGTGAGTTCGACTCGAATATGGGCAGGGTAAGCTTGGTATTTACATGTTTCTGCAGCGTGTTCAACCACTATAATCGTGTCCAAGCGAATCTCTCACCACCTATGGATGACCAATACCGTGAATGGAATCAACCAAAGGACGATGGTACGTCTATGATGACCCCGAGCCAGGGATGATGGAACGACAAATACATGATCTTCTTCTAGATGACTTTGAGTCTGGTGTGTCACCAGCCCAATTACACCCACATCCACACCGACTCCCGCCACCATCACTGCCATTTTTCAATCAAAAGCTGCCTTTATTTGAGAAGAGTAATGTTCTCGTCCTGTAAACCGTTCTTTCTACCTTTGTGTTATTCGAATAATGATATCAATCTCCAAACAGAGGTCCAACAGGGTCTGGTAGGCTCATTAGTCTGCCACCTTTCTCAGGCTGAACGACTTGTATAGGGAAGACCTTGTTAGCTCGTACCTTGGCCAATGTCATCGATGTTCCTTTTTCCATAAATGACGCGACATCGTTTACACAGGCGAGTGACCTTAACCAGTGCGATTACAGACGCTGATGTTACATGCAGGCAGGATGTCCGTACCCTCTTGATTCTGCCAAAATGTGAATACTAATATCCAACGACTGTTGCAGACGTGGGAGAAGATGTTGATATGTGTGTTCAACGTCTGGTGCGACACTATTACCAAAGCCGTGCGCAATGCGACATGTCACTAATACCCACAGGTCGTGTTAGTTACAGGCCGCAAATTGGGATCCGTATCGTGCCAGGTAATCATTCTGTAGTCTTATCCTAAATTATTTCTAATAGATTGATTACAGTACGGGAATCATCTACATTGACGAAGTCGATAAGATCGCACGAAAGTCATCAAGTGGAGCGGACGGATCCCGCGATGTCGGAGGAGAAGGCGTTCAACAGGCTTTACTCCGGATGATGGAGGGCTCCGTGGTGACTGTTCAAGTCAAAGGGAATGCCCTTGAAGCGTCGGATATTGTCGGCAATGAAGGGAGACCAAGGTCTGGTCAACGTGGAGGTGGCGGTGAGAATATCCTCTTGGCCAAAGTCTGAGTTTCTAAGCATCCCTTCTAGCCAAACATGACACATATCATATTGATACTTCAAATATCCTCTTTATTCTAAGTGGTGCTTTTGTGGGATTAGATAACATCGTGAAACGAAGAGTAGCTCAAGGGGTGGGTCACATATCCCCCGTGATTGGAGCGCCGAGCGCTCAAATTTCTCAGTCCATTGGTTTTACAGCAAATCTCACATCTAAGACAGAGAACGAAGACGATTCTGTGCCATTCTTCACGCCAAATAATGGGACAAAAAGAAATGTGCTTGATATGGTTCAACCGGGCGGTATGTCGGGATTCTATCCTGGTTCAGTAAAAGTAACATTACTCGCTTACAGATCTCATGAAATACGGGTGACTGCTTTGGTTAATGTCTTTTATCTTTTCCCTTACCTTTCATAAGCTTGATTCCAGAGTTCATTTCTCGTATGCCTTCCATAACCACGTTGTCTCAACTTACCCCTTCGGACCTGCGGCGTATTCTAACAGAAGTCAAGTGCTCGCTAGTGTCACAATACACGGCGTTGTTTGGGTACTCTGGAGTTGAGATCAGGTTTACTAACGCGGCTTTATGGGCGATATGTGAGAAAGCCGCTGAGCGAGGAGGTGGCGCAAGAGGATTGCGTGGCATGATGGTACGCTTACCCGAATCAGTGCGCGAATTACAACTCTGATTATTCGGAATATCGAATCAAGGAATCTATTCTCCTTGACCCAATGTATGAAGTACCGTGAGTACACTTTGTCCTGCTTACTATGATCTTTTTTGACACGATGTTCACAGGGGATCGGTGAGTGTTCAGACCTCTTCAATGAATGCGTTAATTCACATACCAAGTAGGACGTTCGTCACGTTCTTATCACGAAAGCAGTCGTCTTAGGTGAAGAGGCGCCATTGACGTGGCCACATGGAAAGGGAGGGGAGTGTTGGAAAGTCTACGCAGAGGAAGAAGCAGCTTGTGTGAACGAGTTACGTTAATTTGTAGCATATCTTCTTATCATCAGGAGAGTGTACACCATACGTTGTGCGCAGACATGTATTACAGCAGGCCGGGTAAGAAATTAATTCACATTCACAATGGTTACTCCTCTGCCTTCTCTTCTTCCTTCGTGTCTGCTTTCTCGACGTCTTCCTTCTTATCCGCATCTTTGGTTTCTGGAGCTGCTTCTGTCTTGGGCTCTTCAGAAGATGGAGAGACTTCATTGTCGGTAGAAAGTCCTGTATTTTTCCGTTGTGCATTCTCAAAAGCGATTTTGAATTGTTCAGCATCTAATAGGTTTCAGAATACGAGAAATACTATAGTAAAAGAAAAGTGAAGACTCACTCTCGGAATTTGCGAACCGGATTGCAAGGGTTTCGGAAGTTGGTGGATCTTCAGAGTAATCGGCCGCTACTTTCCATACCCAACTTCTGTCCGACCCAACATTGGGTTGTAATCGCATCTCGTTCGAAACTACGATAACGAAGCAAAGGATCGGCATGGAAGAACGGCAAAAGAAAGGTTACAATGGACGTACTAAGATGGTTGGCGCATACTTTCAGGGTCTTATCGCGCCTCATCACGAGTCTGACTTTCTTGGACTCTTTGTGCTGGAGGAGCCGAACATCGCCCGTTCCACGCTCTTTCCATTCATTCGTCTCCGTAGAAAATCTAAATAGCTTGGAACGCCTGAGCGGGTGAGACAAGAAGTACGCGACGAGCAACGACAGGTTAGATGTGGAACCGATCGTCACTTGATCAAACGACGTACATCTTGAACAAGGCGTCTTCATCCTCCTCCATGGTCTTGGTCTCTATTTGCTCAGTGAGCTTGATAACTGGTTCAAAGTGGGGATCATGCTCCTCCTCCTGTTAGAACGAAAGGATGAGTGGCGAAAAGAACGAATTAGATTCAAGAGGTATGAAATGAATATAAATATAAGATCTGCAGATCAAGAATTTGGTAGGAAATCTTACACGGGGAGCCAAAGGATCATCAGTGATTGCAGACATGAAGAGAGAACAGTAAATGGGCTAAAGAAGGGTTTGGAAGGATGAAGGGGAAAGAAAAGATTTCGGCTGCTGGTTCCAGCATAATCAACCACGTGAGGTACTCAGGGTCCTCCAAGGACGCACTTCACGCTCACAAAGTTACAACTCACACCTTGTATGCATGTAATGGCTTGTCCTCGTTACACCCTTTCAATGCAGACTCTGATTTTACTATGGCTATCACTCATTCCGTTTATTGCGTCCGCATACATGATTGAGCTTCCTGCTGCTCTGAAGGAATGTTTCTTCGAGGACTTACACGCAAATGACAAGGCAGGTCCCCTTTCCTTTGTTTCCCTTGGTACATCATTCTGACCAGAAAATATTTACAGATGACAGTAACGTATCAAGTAGGAGGAGGGGGGCATATGGACATAGACTTTTGGGTCAGTGTCGGTTAGACTTGTCCTACAATATATTGCTTTTAACACATACCAGCTGACAGATCCGGAAGGCCTTGCCCTAAGCAAGCATGTAAAGCAATCGACGGGGACTGCCTCAATAACAGCTAAAAAAGATGGGAAACATGAGTACTGTTTCTCAAATCAAATGAGTTCTATCTCTGACAAGACGGTTAGGTAAGTGTTCTTCCCAATCGCCCTCCGTACCACTCTCTAAAAGTATGATACACCAACAGCTTCAACGTCCATGGAGTAATTTATGTTGGCGATGATGGCAAGTCTTGAATAACATAAGTATATTATTGGTGGCATTGATCTCCGGCTTAGATACCGTCGCACCTATCGAGCGAGAAATTCGAGCCCTTGCTAACGACCTCAAGGCAGTCAAGGACGAGCAAGAATATATCTCGGTTCGGGAGCAAAAACATAGAAACACCGCTGAATCAACAAACTCCCGCGTCAAGTGGTGGTCTGTTCTGCAGACCGTGGTCCTAATCGTTGTTGTTGCATGGCAGGTGTATTATCTTAAAGTCAGTATTTTACGTTAATTCCTGCATTCATGGGTCGTCAATTAATCTCTGTTTCAGTCTTTCTTCGAAGTCAAGCGTGTTATTTAACTTGTCTAATGAGGACAATTTTATGAGAGCGGATTATCGAGTTCTCACGTTCACAACGAAAACGTACTCTCAGGATTTGCAGGCATAAACCATATAATGATGACACATCTTATACAATACTATAGGAACATCCACCATGGTATAGGAAAGCGAACGGATAACATAGGCGATACCAAGTCAAAACAATAAAGATGATGGAACAAAAACATGTTGATAAACCTACATACACCACGAGCAACTACAAATTTATTTCCAAGTAGGCTTGGATCCCCGAAAGCTGATATCTGTAATACTAATGTTTGGGTCCGCAAAGCTCAAAGGCTTCGTTGAACTCATTGACCGTGTTGTAAGCAGTGACAATCTCTTCGGTTTCCTCCCAGGTGACCGGTGCAGCGACATCTCAACAGAAGACAAGGCAATCCGTCTTGGTCCTGCACTGCCCGACCCTCCACCTGCTGAACCATTCCCATCTCGTGGCGATAGTTGCGGAATTAGACTAGACCTCCTTCGTGTCTTCTCGCTCCGCATTGGCCCGATATTGGACCTGCGACGACCGGACCTTGATCCACCCACTGCTCTCGGCGTTGGCGGGGCGCGTTTAATAGGACTGTTGTGTCTATCGCGACCTTTTGGAATGTGCAGAGTACTCGGTCCCATTCCACCGCTCGCAGAAGAACTGTCAGAACCAACGGTATTCATGTTACGATCAGAAAGTGGCGAAATGCGTCGGAAATTGTCCATTACCCTTCCATCATTCTCTGCATCATCTTCAGCAAGGCTAGTCAGAGTTGATGAACCCTTGAACCTGAGGAAATTGGGATCTAGGCGACTAGACCGCGGGCGTTTTCCTTTGCTTGTAGATGGAATATCGTGTGATGGAGGAATAAGGCTAATATTGAGGCTATCATCCGTTTTCTCGTCCTCCCACTCGCTTTCAGAACCTGTGCGAGACGAACTGCGTGGCAAGCTTGACGCGTTCTCAATATCCATGGGATTGTCCAGAGATATCGAGTAGGAGTTGTTTCCGGTCTCCACTAAATCACCCTTGCCTGCTTGGTCCTTCCATTGAACCACTTTCTTCTTCTCCTTATCTGACAATCGGCGATGAGGGATCGACGTGGCACTTGTGCGGGGCTTGCGGGGAGAGTTATGATGTGTTTTTCGTCCTGGCGACCCAACGCTCCCGGAGGATACCGATCGTCTTCCAGCCTTGGTTTTTAGGGAAGGAATGACGCCTATACCAGAGCTTCTGTGTGAGTTCTTGATGGGGTATTGATTCAAGACATCCGATGGCCGTCGCACACCTGAACTCATGCTTCCTGATTGTCCGAAAAGAGCTTTCATAACTTCATCGTTGCTATCAGCGGTGTAGTTCAGTGTCGCGATTACGGCCTTGACCGTTGCATCGAGCCCGTCTCGTCCTTCTTCGATCGACGTTTTCAACAGCCGACTTGTCTCTGAAAGTGTGGCAGCACACTTTCCAACTACTCCGATCAGGCTGACAATCATCGTCGCTTGTTCCGAAGCTGCCTGAGTAACAGCATCTCGTTGGCCTTCGGCTTTCAATCTCTCCATTTCAGCCTTGCGCCACCTAGCGTCGAGTTTGACGTTCTCCACGCAAACTTCGTCGAGCTTGTCTGAACGTCGCTCGACAACAGCACGTAACATGGCATCGAACATGTTAGATGAATTAGTTGAACGTTGCACTCGAGCTGCCAACACAGATTCCGGCTTCAAAATTTGCTCCTCTGGCTGAAGAAGCGACAATATCAGTCCTCGTTCGACTTCTAGATCGGAAGAGAGTCCCTGGGAAGAAGAAGCTTGGGCATCGATCTGCATCAACCGGGCTCGAATGATATCCCGTTTAACCTGCGCAACCATAAATTTACCAGCGCACGTAGCACCATCCATAATAGATGGCTGTGTTTGCTCAGCCCTAATATGCAAATCCTTCTTCGCCTTCTCGATTTCGGCGATAGCCTCTGCCTTCTTCCTTCTCTCGATTTCCTCCTGCTTCCTCTTTTTCCCAGCTAGTTTCTCTTTCAACTCAGCCACCTCTTGATTGAGCCTATTTATAGCTTCCACGTACTGACCCACATGCCGATCGACGTTAACAACATTGCGAGTCACGACCTTAGTCTTGATTTTGGTCGCACGCTCGGCGTAGATCAATGTGTTATGAGTATCGTCAAAGTGCTGGGATGTGGGGGCAACGCATACAATCATGACTGTCTTGCAGTTTCCGCCTAGGGAAAATTTGAGAAGACGGGTGAGTTTACTGTTCCGGTACGGGACGTGCCGCATCGCTCCGCCGCTTTCGCACAAGGAATTGATACAATTGCCGAGAGCAAGCAACGATTTGTTAATGTTCGCGCCTTCCACCATTCGCTGTCCCATATTCGTAGTAGCTGCTGCACGTTCGCTACCGGCAAGATCTATGATAGAAAGAGTAGCCATCGTTCGTTCTTCGGACAGCGAAGCCGTACGGGGAGCTTGTGTGACATGCACTTGAAGTACCGCATGTGAGCGGGAAGATGTCTCATTTGCATTCGTCGGAGACTGGGTCCTGCGTGTGTTACCGAGGAGGACAATTTGCTTTACTTCATCAGCAGAAGTTGGACGAAGTTCCGTGAGTCCAGAAACTTTGACTGACTTGTCCTCGCGGATCTGGAGACCACCGCGAGGTACTGGAGTCCCAGGTTCGGCAAGCAAATCTCGAATTTCCTCGTTGTAAATTTCGAGGAAAGTAACGGTAACTTCAACATTGTTTTCGTCCTTGCGATCCTCTATCAGCTGGAACAAGTCCGCCATGGTCAAGTATATGACACCGGGCTGTTCAACCGTACCGCTGATAGTATGAGTTTTACCACACCCAGTGGCCTGGATAACAGATCAATAAAAGCAACGAGAAAAATACAGCATATAAATAAGCTCACTCCATAAGCAAAGACAGTGGCATTGAAACCATTCAGTACATTTTGCAGGAGAGGTTTAGTTGTTGACTCGTATACTTCTTGTTGATTTGAGCTGTGGTCGAATACCCGATCGAATATAAAGCGTTTGTCTTTATAACGTTTAGATCCTGGGGGAAGAAATCCGCGTTCAACAAATGCTCTTGAACGGTCCGTCTCGGCGGGATCAAAACACAAGACGCGATCATCGACAATCTGAACAATATGCCTGAGGGTGGTGGACGAGGTTACACTTGGTTTTGTTGGACTGGATAGTGCACCATCGCCACGCAGCGAAGTTTCATAAGATATTTCTGGTAGACGAACGGATTCCCATCCGGTAGGTGGCCGCACACGCACTAGATGACATGGATGTTGAAATGGATGTGAAGTACTGTAGACGCGATGATCCCTTACCCGCGACGGTTATGGAGCCAGCGGAAACCATAATCAAATGGAAAGTGAGGATTTGCCGGACGCTACAAATTGCAAAAGAGACGAGCCGAAGCAGAAGGGAAGGACACGATGGAAGAGATGGTGTGAAAGTCAACCACCGTGTCGCGGACGCGTGAACGCGTTGAACACGTGCCCAAAACTCCCGTAACTTGTTACCAACTTTGGTCCATGATGATCACTTGATAATCGCTACCATGTCCTCGCACAATATTTCTGTTGTTGCGCCGGCTGACTTTCATGTGCACTTAAGGCAAGGCGATCTATCTGCTCTCGTTACACCGCATGTTCGCAAAGGAGGATTTACTCTGGCCTATGTCATGGTAAAATACAAAATGCTATCGTTGAGTTAATTGACTCATATGCGCAAGCCAAATCTTAAACCTCCGATCACCACAACGGATCAAGCCCTCGCATACAAGGCAGAATTAGAGAAAATCGACCCCAGCGTCGAGTATCTCATGACTTTGTATTTGTCCCCTGATCTGACTCCAGACGAGGTCAGGAAGGCGAAGAAGGCTGGTATTGTCGGTATGTTTCGCTTATTCAAGTTTGGTCTACGTCAATATATATCCTACCTTCCTCAGGTGTCAAGTCATATCCCAGAGGCGTCACAACTAATTCAGATGGTGGAATCGAGTCTTACGAAGTGTATTATCCCGTGTTTGAGGCCATGCAGCATGAAGACATGGTTCTTAATCTACATGGCGAGGTCCCCTCCGATGCATCCACGGTAGACATCTTCCCATCTTTTCATTAATTATTTATTGAATTATTACCTAGAACACCTGCGTTCTCAATGCTGAACCAGCCTTTCTGCCTCATTTAAGGAAGATTCACCAGTATTTCCCCAAGTTGCGAATAGTATTAGAGCATGCAACGACGCGCGCAGCCGTAGAAGCTGTCAAATCCCTCGGCCCTACAGTCGCTTGCAGTATCACAGCTCATCATCTTGCACTTACTGTGGATGATTGGGCAGGTCAAGGGTGGAATTATTGCAAACCAGTCGCAAAATATCCAGATGATAGACAAGCATTAAGAGATGTGGTTAGATCAGGTATGTCTACCATTTGATTTTCACTTGCGTCACGCTGGACTATCAACCAAAGGCCATCCACGTTTTTTCCTGGGGTCGGACTCAGCTCCTCACCCGCCTCACCTGAAATCAACTGCCACGCCGGCTAATTCATGTGCAGCTGGCGTTTATACGTCCCCCATCTTACTTCCCCTGGTAGCGCATCTGTTAGAATCTTTCGGCGCGTTAGATAAATTGGAGGGGTTTGTGAGCACGCTTGGACGTGCATTCTATAAGCGCGAAATCGCCGACAGTGACGCCGCTGACAAGATATTACTGAGGAAGGTCGAAGATGGAGAAATAGTTGAAGACAAGTGGAATTATGGAGAACAGGAAGTTGTTCCATTCTGGTCAGGGAAGAAGATTAACTGGGTTATAGTGTGACAACGATATTATCAAGTAAGAGGGGGGTTCACAAAATTGGTAAATTTCGGTCAGCCTCAGATCCCACGGCACAACAGGTGGTAAGACAATGAGGTCCCCGGTTTACCGGCACAAAAGTTACTTCGAATACTATGAATGGTGATGTATTCAACTTCATTTTCTTTACAATCAATATTCTATCTTCAGCAGAGCTAGCACCCGAAGAAAGGGTAGTATTCGTTGGAGTCTGTGACTTCGCAAATTTTCCTTTTTTTTTTTTGGCAATACATCACCCTTCCAATCTTTGCCTCTCGTCCGTTCCAGGCTTCAAATCTTCGCACATTCCTTCAATTGAAGTAATTCCTCGTGTCTTCCGCCTCTAAAGGTAGCACATCACCGCATCTTATACTATTGCGGTACACAACGCAGAAGGCCCCGTACACAGCGAACACGTGCATAGCTAAACAAAATGCTTCTTTCTGCGAGCCGGCGAGAACAAACTACAGGAAGCATTCGAAGGGTTTTCTCACGCTTGTACCTCACAATAACTTGAAACGACCGTCATGTGATGACATTCCTTATCTTGGCCTTGTCAAATATTCCTTGCTGAGCTGCTATACCGCCTCCGAGTATTCCCTTCATGGCTAGTTGGGTGCCCAAAAAGAAGGAAAAGAAGCAGAAAATAAGGTTTCAGGACGAAGCAGGTTAGCAATTGCGCATGTCAGTATCACCTTGCTGGCTTGAGCACTAATGCTGTTCGATATTCCATATCAAACTTTAGATACGGCCGGCGGACGACATCAATCCGAAGCTGGATTTGATCCTTGGGAAGCTCGTCCTACCGAGAATGCGCAGTGGGGTCGGATTGATGAAAGTGGGTGGGAGGAAGATCCTGAAGACGGGATGTGGGATAATGTAGCGAATGGGGGTATGGCCGCTGAAGGAGGTCAAAGGTCAGGTGGCTGGTCATCTTGGGGTCAACATCCAGAACCAACTTGGAGTGACCAGAATACTCCACGTATGGACTCTAGCAAGGCGAAAACGTTGCTAAAGTCAGGTGCACCAGGAATCGGTGAGGCAAAGACATCCATATCCATGCAGGATCAAACCGCAATCCTCAACTCGTTGTTGTCCCATCCGGGAGCCCAGAGAGCTTCGCTTGTCCCACAGCATCATATCCAGCAAGCGCTTCCTACGGCCAAGTACCAACAGCCATCTCACTACCAACCTATGCACCGTCATCAACAGTATGGACCTACTTGGGACGATATTCCGGAAGAAGATGAAGATGAATTAGAATATGCGGACGATGACGAGGAAGAGGAGGAGTGGGACTATGCAAATGATCAACCCCAGAAGCAACACAGATACATACCCCAACATTCGCCTTATCAGCCTTCCCCGTCGAAAACGCTGGCTAATGCCATGGGATCTCCCGAGTTCGGAAGATCTTTTGGCTCTCCTCCTACAGGACCCGATTCGCGTTCTCATCGTTTCATTGAATCTCAAGGTGCCGCGTTATCGAGGGCTCACAACGCACTTTTTGCACAAGACCGAATGGCTAAACAGCGCTTTCATTGGTCTTTCTCTCCGGACAAGGATGAACGGGTCCGTTCGTTGTTGCAGTGGATCGAAAGGATGTCAGAGGGTGTGGGGGTATTCGGTGTAAGCTCTTTGATAACTCGCAATACCCAGTGCGCCTTAACAGTCTAACTGATGCAAGTACTTGCGCAGCTGCACAAGTTTCTCCAAACTAGAGAACGGGGCGCATTTTTTGTCAACGCAGATTATAGACATTATCAATCTCCCGACGAACCTGCTTTTGACTGGCTTTCTATCGACCAGCTAAAAGACACTATGGACAAGATTCTTCAGGAATCCGTGGCTTTATATAACCCTGCGACCCAGGCGATAGTTTTTGTTTTCTTGTTATCCAAGACCGGTAACAGCATGGCTATCTGGAGACGCAAGATCCCGGTCGCGGAGCAATTTCAAAAGACATACCAGAAGGTTATCGATGAAACCATGTCCAACTTGAAAGCCGATTATCCGGTTTATGTGGATGAGTGCGTATTTTTGACGTCAAGTGGTTATGGATTTTGCTAAGCAATATTATTTGATACAGATTGCCTGCAAAGACGAAACAAAAGAAGCAACTGCGTGTCCTGACAAAACTCAAGTGGTGGAAACGATGACCGTCAATGCCTGAAAATGAATTGTTGTATTATTGTTATTTTGTTCTGTTGTTCTTGCTGTCGACATCTTATCGTATACCATCTTGTATGTTATTGCTTCTGTTTTCATTTACATTTGTATAAGATCATGTGCTGGTTTGATCGTGACGGAGGCAGTTGAAGTTCTGCAGTGGCTTCGCCGGTAATTAGCGATTAATTAGCCGACATAAGCCTTGGACCCCACGCACTTTGAGCATGCACAATACAGCTTCTTCTTACAACATCTAATCATCTCACTCTGGCCCCAACAGCCCCACTACCACACTGGGAAGTTACCGGACGCCATGTCCGTGGCAGGGACAGCAGCCTCCTTTCTAAACCACGAGGGTTCGATTCTCCTTAATACGTCGCAAACGCTTTCGGGAACACAGTCAAATACGTCTCCTTCTTCCTCTTCACAAGAAGATACCCACAATGACGAGAACACAGAACGTGGAGAAGCTTTGGAATGGGCCCAGGTCATCGAACTACAGGCTTTTAGCGAACGCAAGGCCTGGATCGAAGAGAAGACTCGAGTTCGTACTCCCACTTGTCCTGCCTCATGTCCCTTTCATATTAAACTATATGCCGATTGTGTAGCTCCTGGAGCGAATGCCGCCTGTCGAGGTCTTTATTGCCCTAGACTCTCTTCGCAGCGGATCGGAGGAAGTTAGTAGCGGCCTTCCGACACGAGCAGAACTACGGCAGTGGGTTGCCGAACACGACAGGATAGAGAAAGAGACAGAAATTTTCGATGCCGGCGAGTTTAGAAAGTTGAAGAAATTTACGAAAGGCATGTGGTAGAGCTCTTTACCTATTAAACATTCAGCTAAAATTGCGCCCATGTTCAGCCGCTGCACAGCGGAATTTGTCACCTGCGGACACGGACCTTATTGAACTTACGCTGACAACCATTTACGATCTGGATAAGTTATTGCATCTCCTGCGGGGCAGGTCTGAGCAATTGGATCTCTTGGACGTGAGGCTAAGGTGGGAGGAACAAAGACGCGCGGCATGGACAGATTACCGCAAGATTATCAAGGATCTCAACACATTCTTAACTACCCGAGCTCAATGGTCTCCTAATGTTTATGATAGCGTCATGCAAGACCGCCCCAGTACAAATGAGAGACCTTCCCGTCGAGGTTCCGTCACCTCTATTGCATCGGTGGACTCATCGTCGTCCACTTCTCCGGCAAACCTCTCTCGTAGCACTCGCTTCAAGTTAGCGGAGATTCTATCCAAGGAAGCTGCTCAGATTTCCACACGGGTATCTTCACTCAGACACAGTAAGATAAGTGTTGCAGGCAAGGCCTTGGACAAGTTGATAGACGACAGTCAAAAACCTGTGCCGGACGTGCTCCTGGATGAACAAGATAGGTTAGAGACTAAGGGCATAACGGAGTTGGAGGATGTTGGTCAATTTGTTATGAGTGTCGTGTTACAATGGAAAAAGTATAGTTTCCTCCTAACGCACGCGCCAAGCAGAGCTGACGCGACATGTACCACGCAGAGCGGACGAGATCTACGTTGAAAACAAGAAAGATCAAGCAGCCGCTCAGATGCTTATCGAAGAGATAGAGACAGCAAAGATGTCTCACCCCCAAGCTCGTCAGGATGTAGTTCTCGTCTCTCGTGCGAATGCTCTGACCAAACGGCTATCCCAACCGGGAGAGTTTGCGTCTGTGGCCAACACAGTTTTATGCCCTGTGCATCCGCTATTTCCTGATCAAGAGACGTCTAATGCCGTTATCGCCGAAACGTTATCATCAGAACTTGCATCCTCCCTCTATCTTGCTAAAAAAGTAGAAGTACTAGCGAAAGAGTATCACGCTTCTTACGAAGCTGTCAACCGCGTTGAAGCTCTGTGTGGCTCCGCAGAAGAATACCTGGTCAGTTTCGATTCGCTAGTCCGACGGCTCGAAAATGGAGTGGACGCTCCGGATGGAGATGGGACACCCCCCAAACTTGACGATATTTCTTGTCTTGTACCTACGACTCACTCGGCTTTCCTTGCCCTCTTCCCGTCTCTCTTGAACGAATTGGATGGTCTCACTGCTCGAGTTGACAAGACAACACAAGATTTCACTGTGGCCTTATTACGATTAAATATGCCCAATATCGACCATGAGTTCAAAGCACGTGCAAAATCCACTGCAGACCAGTTATCTGCCCGCAAAGCTGCCGTTCAGCTTATTCGAGACCAAGTTGTTTCCCGTGTTCATCAACTTCGTCAAGTTCGGAAAATCAGGTCATCTCTGGACGATACTGTCGAGACTCTGGAAGGGCTTCAACAAGACATTGACGATGGCATCAGACGAGACAAGTGGAACCCAAAATACACTCATAACAGTGCTCCATTAACTCCAGAAAGTTCCATGGAATTGTTGCCAGCTGCCCCCACTACGCCTGCAGATGTACTGCAGAAGTTAGATGACCTCCAGTCGACGGATCTTGATGGAATCTCTTCTTCCCTTGCCCCCATTGCCCCTACGCTTCCTGCAAATCTACGAGAATGGATGATGCAGGATTTGGCAGAGTCAAAAGCCATGATTGATAGCCTCAAGAGGACGACACATTTTTGGGAAGCTATCCGTAACCAGTCAAGCACTATGGACATAGTCATGGACGAAGCAAATAGTTTTCGAGTCAGATTGGAAGACCTTGGATCTGCTTTTGAGGAGTACATCGATACTGCGCTCGATATGAATCATTCAGAGCAGGAGCTCGTCTCCACTCAAGAACGCCTTGTCGGGGAGGAGAGGGAGTTACGAGAAGGCGCACAGGTGATCATTGATGGCCTTTCGCGCCGAGTGCCTTTCGTCAGCAACAATACCTCCCTTTCCCGTTCGTTCGCAACCCACGGTCGACGGTATTCGTCTCTCTCCGGGAAGGCTATTTCCGTGAGTAACCTACGGCAACAGAACAAGACAGACCTTCCTGTTGATCCACTCGCCCTCGATAACACTGTCAGAGATGATTGCAATCAGCTCACTATGGCGCTGTCTGGTGCCGTCCAATCACTGCAAGCCAAGGTCAATAATCTTCAGTTGGCTCACGTTTCCAATGCAGTAGAGAAGTCTCTACGCGCTCTTAATGATAACATCACACGAATTGCAAATGACGTTAGCGCTCGGCAGTCTTCCTTCAATGCCCAAAAACCTGTAGATTTGGACCAACTTGCAGTGATGGCAGAACATCTGAACCATCAGTTTGCTGCGGGTCATGCTGAAATCAACAGGTCTTTTTCTCACGTACGCGAGCTTATTACTCAGATGAACAATACGCCAAACAACCACGATACTGGAGTTTATGAGAGGATGGTTCTCCCAAAGAGCCGAGCTACAAAGGAAGCTGAAACCAGGTTCAACGTTTTGGAGAAACAGGTGTTGAAGTTCAAGGCCGCTATAGCGGAGTCACGGAGGGTTGAACAAGAGAGACTTGCTGAAATAGCCCGGCTGGAAGACGAGAAGCGTGAAAGAGAAATACGAGAGGAAGAACGACGCAGGCAGCAAGCGAAGGAGGAACAGGAACGGAGGGAAGAGGAAGAAAGGGCAAAAGTTGAGGCGGATGAGAAGAGAAGGGTTATGAAAGAAATGCGACGACAAGAGGAGGAAAGACAAGAAAGGGAGAGGAAAGAAGCAGAGGAAAGAGAAAGAATAACCAAGGAAAAAGCACGGCAGGAAGAAGAAAGGTTGGCATTGGCAGAAAAGGAGAGGAAGGAACAAGAAGACTTGCGGCGAAAAGAAATGGAACGACAACAGAGGGATGTTGAAGAAAGAGAACGGAAGAAGCGGGAAGACGCAAAGCGAAAAGAAGCTGAAGAGAGAGAACGAATAATTAAGGAAAGAGCACGACAGGAAGAAGAAAGGTTAGCATTGGCAGAAAAGGAGAGGAAGGAACAAGAAGACTTGCGGCGAAAGGAAATGGAACGACAACAGAAGGATGTTGAAGAAAGAGAACGGAAGAAGCGAGAAGACGCAAAGCGAAAAGAAGCTGAAGAGAGAGACCGAATAACTAAGGAAAGAGCACGACAGGAAGAAGAAAGGTCGGCATTGGCAGAAAAGGAGAGGAAGGGACAGGAAGACTTGCGGCGAAAAGAAATGGAACGACAACAGAAGGATGTTGAAGAAAGAGAACAGAAGAAATGGGAAGACACAGAGCGAAAAGAAGCTGAAGAGAAGGAAAGAGAGGCTATGACAAGTTGGCGGATCTCACTCTTGTCCAGTGAGAGTAACAGTTGTAGTGACGGTGAGTATATATCAGCTTACCTGTTAGAAAACTGTTCACCCTCAAGCCTTAAAGATGTATTTGGGTTCCGACTAGCCCCCGCCGCTGAAATCTCCACCAAAAACAATGAGATGGTCGACCTACAGTCCCGAATATTTCACTTAAGGAAACGGTTGCGATCACTTAGCGTTGGCGAAGTTATACGACCTACATCTTCCACACGTCCGCTCCCAAACAACGATGTCAGAGATCGAATTGTTCTAGAGTTGTCGACATTAACAAGTCAAGCCTCCGAATTGCCTGATAATGTCACAGATCTTTCGGTTGATGCAGAACTCAAGTCTTTGAGGACAGAACTCTCTGCAACTTCACAAATGTTGGACACGCTGCACAAACTCGCTGATTTTTCGTACTCAGTTGGTGTTTGTGACACATCACTCAGCGATCTACTCGAACACATCGATAGTTATCCCTCACTTCCCATGGGTCCGTTATCGTCGGTGCACGTTTCTGATCGAACTCTTCCCCCCAAAGAACAGCTCTCTGCACGTCTTTCCTTTACGCAATCGTCAGTCCATGACATACAAAATTTAGCGGCAACCTTCTCCGACGATATCCGTGTAACGAGTGAGCAGGACAGAATTCTGCAGGCATGGAGTGAATTAAAAGCCATGGGAAAGGATCTATTATCGAGTCAAAAATCGCAGCCCCCCAGCTCCATGAGCTCTGTTAAAGGCCCTAGTAAAGGCAGCAGAGCCTCTTTGGACAACAACCATCGCAAGCATAGGAAAGCTGAAAGTTATGCAAGGCTTTCTGCAGGTCGCATGTCCACGGACGGACTGCTGCTGCCACCACATCCGAATATTAAACGGTCTATCTCGAACTCTTCGATGGATTCTCGCGAGCGCTCCTCTAGTAGCCTTTCAGTTTCGTCTCGTGCATCTTCAACCCGGTCGGTATCTGGTCCTATGCCTGGGACATCAAATCACACTTCTAGGCTCCACAGTTCCACGTTCTCTTCTCGCCAACGCACCACAAGCTTGTCGTCGAATGCACCTCCAATTTTTGCTTCCTCTACCTTATCTCGCTCACGTGCACAAACCGGACAATTCGGCTATCGACAAAGCCCTTCACTTTCGGAGACATCGTCGCTATCGCGTTCTGTGATAAGTATATCTACAGGACCCACTTGGACACGTGCCCTGCGGCAGTCCCTTCCGTCGTCGTCACGCCCATCAACACCTCGACGGCAAAAGGCTAAGCAACCAAAAAGACCCTATATACCAGACCCCGCGAACAAGCTCGACGTGGCTGTGGGTGATGTTGTTAACAAACTTCCGATCAATATCAATGTCGAAGTAGTGGCCGATACGTGGAAGGATAAAAGTGGTAAATATTGGATAGGTGACCAAGAGCCTAAACTATGTTTTTGCCGTATCCTACGGTCTCAAACGGTGATGGTCCGAGTAGGTGGCGGTTGGCAAGAACTATCCAAGTGAGTTTTTCACAATGACCTTTACTTGCTATCACGTCTGAATACTTTCACCAGATTTATCAACGACCACTTTGCAGACTTGTACCGATTATTCCCCACCGATTCTCCCAAACGTGGCAATCGCGAAGAAAAGTGGATTAGTGCTGCAACTCTCAGGGCAGCAGAGGCCTGCGATGGTCCTCTCCCGCCACCTCCTCGTACTCCTGAACCAAACGAGGACTCTCTCCCTTCCCTCCCTTCCTTCGCTTTCTCTACCCCCAGCGGGAGAAGCCCACATTCTGTCAAGTCTACTCCCTCCACAGGGTCTCCTCTAACGCCTCTACAATTCATGAGACGTGCAGATATGGATTCATTCCAGCGGCCAGAGACGCCTTTAAAATCCCCTTCAATACGTCCCAGAAGCATCATCCCCGGCACACCACGTCAACCTGCATGGAGACCGTAGATGCTGATTTTACCAAATTACTAGAAACTTGAAGGCGTCATACCTCATGGACCCCAGATATCTGGTTGTATTCGATTTGTTCTTGTATTTTAATACGTATTTTACAGCAAATATTAATGACAACAACTATTGTGTAGACAGGAGTCTATTTATGTATCCGTGTAACTCTTGATGGACTGAGGATGGAACATATCGATGTATGAATACTGAGACCAGATTTAGTAACACAGTCGGCCGTCCGGCCGGCGATCGACTCTCAGGCTCTCGACTCCAAATGCAAACTTGTCCGCTGTTCACAACTCGTCCTTGAATGGATTTCTTACCGCGAACATCGCAGCTCCAATGGACACAGAGCTCAAGTGCAATAGCCTTACTTGTCGAAAATCCCTTACCGATAAGGCTGTAGTAGTAAGTCTCTGGCAATTATCATCTGTTTTCTTCTATAACCGCGTTCATTCTTGTAGACCACCTGTATGCGCTTTTTTTTCTTGATTCTCGAGGAACCAAATCAAACTATGATCTCATTTGTTTAGGCTCACACATATTCTGCAGTAAGCGACTGGAACTTGCTGTACTCACCATAGTCTGATGCAAGCTGACCTGGAGTCGATTGTGCCAACGAGTTATTTAGTGAAGCTCGACTGTGTCCTGGTGGGTCATCTTCCTGCTTTCCAGGTTTTTCTGCTCAAGCACGGCAGCTAGCTTGCGAAACTTCGCTAACAGAGCCGTGAGCAAGCAGACGGACGTTTAAGTTGTCCCGCTAATATTTTTCTCCCGACAGAGACGATGTCGTTGTATGTGACGTGATCTTCTGTGGTTTCATTACCTACATTGCTGCTTATAGGTCTGCTCATTACATCCAACCAATGACTACAAAACAGTACGTCCCAAGCTTCTTCTTTATTTCCATAGGGATTCTGATGCGCCTTCTAGTCTGTGCTGTCTGGACTGAGCCCTTTGTTGATCCTCGAGATTTGCAGTCGGTATGTATTTTCCAACTTTCCAATCGTTCATGACGGAACCGAGTCTTTCAGGGCCACTTCGTTTTGGCAGTACCAAATTCATCAAGAAAAGTGATTACCAAAGTGCGGTGAACAGGTTGACTGCAACTGATTTTTTCCCCTTAGCTCCTTCCAACAGGCAGTTTTAAGAAACGTCAACGACAAGAACGCCCAGCTTCAAAAACAATTAGACAACGTTATTAGGGAAGGTAGGCTTTTTGGTTCTTTCTGTCGGTGCACCAATATCTACCCGACTTTTAGCAAACGGAGAAATTAACCTTTTGAACAATAAAGTGTCTGGTATGACAAATACCTTGACCTCGATTCTTCTTCTCTATTAATACGTGGCCGTTTAGAACTCGAACGTGATCTTGAACTAGAACGAAGGAAAGTGCGCGATTTGCAAGAAGCATCACGAGAAAGAGACAAAGAATATCAAAAACTCAAGGTCTGTTTTGGTACAGAAACTATTCGCACCAACACACGACCCTTCCTAGACTCAATACGATAAAATCAAACGCAAAGCTTTGTTAGGTTCAAACAATGTCAATCAAGATCCTAGCCTCAATTTAGGTGCTACTCTCAACCATCAAACAAACCGACAATTCGGTCTGGAAGAGCAGTCTAATAGACGAAGACCCTTGGATCCGATGGGTGGAGCGACTCACATTGGGGCTGTTGTAGATGAGATGCAGGCTAATAAGGTCACACGTCTCAACTACGTTATGGTATATTCTTACATGAACCGGTATAGATACAACGTACTCCACTAGTCCCTCGCACAGGGTCTGGCTTTGACTTTCGGCAAGGCTCAACTTGGCAGCAACCTCAGCAAATACAACAAAGAACAAGAATGAATCGACAACAACAATTACTTGGAGAGCGTTCTTTGCATGCCAATTCTATTTCAGACCAATCAGAAAACGAAGCAGAACATATGTATAGAGACAATCGCTCAAACAACCTTGCTACACACGGCAGCTGGCCCGATGGCCAGCATGCCAGGACACAGCAACGAGGTTGGTTATTCGTGATTTCAGCAATGCTATATGCTATAATACGCTAACTCATCCTCAGCCCAAACGAAACGATCAGGTGTATTCCGGCCACCGGGATCTGCGAGACGTTAGATCATCAAGATAATAATATATTCCATAGAGTGCGGAGAGTTGTTCATGAGTACATACATACAAAGTCCTGCGATCAATTACCTGAAGTACACTACGGTTATCGATACTAAATGAATATATTGAAACGAGCGAAGAACGATCGTCCAATGCATGAGTGAAGTTAACTGTGTATAATTGTACCATTCTTTTCGTCCTCGAGATATCTACCAACAGCAAGGATATCCTGCCCAGATCTTCGTAGATATCCTGAAAGAACGTTCTTATCTGCATGAGGAAGGAGGATGACAAGTTTCTCAAGCTGTTCGGTAAATTCAGCACTATTTCGAACGACAGTTGTGGCAGTAGGTGGGGCACCCTTTGGCGATGAAAAGAGGGAAGGCCGTCGAGCCAAGGAAAGCCGTCGTCTCTGTTGTGGCGCCTTGGCTGCTTCGTCAGTAGCGGGCGGCGCAACGATGCTTTGAGACCGGTTCGGGGCTGCACGTGGACCACCGGGGACAACTGGTGCACTACCAAGTTCAACAGGTCGAGGAGCACTAGTGGAGGGGAAGCGCTTGGTCAAAAATTTTGGTGGCGTAGGCTGGCTCGTCCGATCCTTGTCCTTTTTTGGGGTAGCTTTTTTGCCTAATGATGCGAAGAAGGCCCCAGTCTTGTTAATGCCTATAGGAAGAGTACGTGTGGAAGTTGGTGAAGCAAGCATAGAGAAGCGAGTATTGCTCCGAGAACTTTGAGCAAGGGCTGGGTAAGGCAAAGAGGGAGAAGCTGTTGGGATGTTATCATCAGGGCGCGGTGAAAGGTCTGTGGCTATATGAGCGTCGGGTCGTGTGGGGAACTCAGAAGCCAAAGATCCCTGAGACGTCTGCCGGGGTTTCTGGTAGTCAGTGGATGACGAAGGGGCCCGGTATGCAGAATTAGCCGACTCAGGACGACTCGTGGGCCGCCGAGTTGTACCTGCCAATGATATATCAAAGAACGAATGATGCGAATGTTAACAATAATCACCTCTGTGCTTTACAGCGATTATCCACTCTCCGAGACCACAATCATATAATGCCAGTTCGTTTATCTTGTTTGCGTACCCTATTGAGCGATCCAACGAATTATGATTCGCTAGAACATCGTTGAACTGCATCGCAGCAGGCCAATGTGATTTTACTCTGGGACGGGCGGGTATTGGAGGTAAAGACGGTGATGGAGATCTGGACACTTTCGTCTCTCCGCTAACAAGAAGACTCATAGACATCAAGGAGGGGGTCCTCGGTAGAGCAGAAAACCGCTTTAAATTTGTCAAGGTCGCCCTCATGGGGCTGGAGCGCCCTGTAGTATTTGTTGGTGTAACCTCCGTTTCCTTAGCCGCAGACTTTATTTCGTCTGAAACCGTGAGGTTCACCCAGCTGCTTTCACGGCGAAGTCCCAGGACAGGTCTAATCGGCGAGCCATGTTTATCATGTGAATGGCCCGAAGATGATGCATCAACTATCTCCACTTCCTTCGAGGAACATTGTTCATCATCTGTAGTTGGGGGAGAGTTCACTTCTTGCGAGGTCACTGAAGTGACAGAATCATTTATAGCAGAGGATTGAGGTGAAGTTTGTGGTGATATTGTTCCAGATGTTGATGGAGGAAAAGCTCCTTCTCGAATGTGCATAGATCGTGAAGGACGGAGAGTGACAGGTGGTTTCGTACTATACACGGTCAATCATTACCGGGATTGAAGACGGATGGATGAGACTTACACATCGTTGATCCCATCAATTTCCTTGCTTGAAGACGCTTCTACTTGCTGCTCCGGTAACTGAACGGATGGACTATCAACATACGAAGACTTCGATGAAGGTCGACTAGGCACGTGACTTGGCGATGGTGGGTTATCTTTGGCATTCACCTGTTCAGATTTCCGAGAAGAATTAGAAGTTGTAGGGGTGTATAAGCGAGGCGGACGCGGAGGGGGGTTTGAGGAAGCAGCTACGAACAAACGTTGTATTGGTGGAGGGGGAGGGCCAGCAGTAGAGTGTATGCCAGGCTGGTAATGGAGGTATGACAACGGGACAGAAGGGGAGAAAGTTGTTTGGGATGTTGTGTATGTTGTCGTCATGTTGCTGATTGAACTTGGCTTTGTACTTGCATGCAGAGAGGCAACACCGACAAGGGGCTGTCTTATATCTGTTTTCCCGACCGCAGAACTGATGGGGGTACTTTGCATACCAGATGTGTAAGCGGATGATGGGGAAGTCATCTCAGGTTTGGGCAGTGGAGACAGGTGAGACTTTGATGGTTTTCGGAATATTGACGCTGATTCGGGTGTCTTAGCATGCGAGTATGAATTGTTGCTATGAAGATCCGCGTGTCCCTGGTCTGCACCAACGATACCTGCTTCGGGAGGTCGCAAATCACGTACTCCACGAGAGGCAGAAGTAGGCCGTTGGTGCCTTGAGCCAGACGATTCGTCTGGTATCTTAGTGATGTGAGCAGGAACCGAAGAGTGTGGTAGAAGGGCCGTGTGGGCGCTACGCGACGACGCATGCGCAGCCTCAACGACAGGGACGCTTGACCCTCCTTCTTTCAGTTCCCGCCTGGCCCGAGATGAGATTAATCCATCAGGGGTATCACTAACCTTTGCATGTGTGCTGTTGTGACGACCAAGAACAGGTGCGCCGGAATTTCTCTCTACTACTACTGAGATGCGCCTTCGGTTCGAACCACCATCAGGAAATCTACTCTGCCTCCGCATGCGCCTTTCGCTCCGTCCAGATGACCCTTCCTGTCGCTGTTCTCTACCATGCGGCTTATTGATGGAAGATGAAGAGGTGTTGTCGAGAGAATATTCAGAACCGGATGACTTTTCTGTCCCGGGAGACTTGCGAAGGTTACCGGGTCCTCTTTCATAATCGGAGTCGAGGCTGCCAGTTGCGGCATGATTCTCGTAGTATGAGAGTATTCTATCTGTTTCGCCTTGAACGAAGCTTGTTTTGTCTGATCATCATGTGTAATAGACATCGGTACTGAGGGCGATACTACCAATATGATGCCACTTGAACGTACCATAATCGTAAACAGAGTCGTCCGACGACAGATCATCCTGTGTAATTTTCGCAGGTCTCATCTGTAGTTGGTATGGTGCTGTGATGCAGCGTGGAGGTGAGACAAATGGATTGATGATTAACCGCTCATCATCGCTTTCACTCCGATCAAGTCCATATGAAACAAACACTCGTCCGATCTTGTAATTTCTGGTTCCATCATCTCCGTACTAGTACACAATTTCCTATACAAAAACATCTTTATATCCTCAGCTTTTCTACCAATCAATCTTCTTCGTTCCAGTCGAGATCGGGATTTTCTGGCCTTTGTACCCAAACCCGTCAAGCCATGGCCAAAACTCACTCCTCTTCCGCTCAAACTCCTCGATCTTGGTCACCTTCTGTAACGTTAAGCCTATATCATCCAACCCATTCAGCAAGCAGTGTTTGCGGAATGCGTCTATCGTGAACGAGATCGGAGGCTGCCCCTTCTCCCGACGGATCTCTTCTTTCTCTAGATCAATCTCGAGCTCCAACTTGGCCTCCGCATCATCAGCTAGCATGCGACATTGCTCCTCAGACAGTGCGATAGGAAGCATGCCATTTTGCATGGTATTATTACGGAAGATGTCCGCGAAACTTGGTGCAATAATACAACGGATGCCGAAATCATTTCTGGCATCGCGATTATCAGAATAAAAAAAGCGATAATAAGACATCACACAACTCACAAGCTCCATGGCGCATGCTCGCGTGAACTGCCACATCCGAAATTCTTGCCTGTACAGACAAGGACTTTCGCCTGAGTATATGGCTCTCTATTAAGAACGAAATCGGTGTCTTCGCCAGTATCAGGATTCTTTCGGAGCGGATAGAAAAGGGCGTTTGCTAGTCCAGTTCTCTTCAGAGTTTTCAAGAATTGTTTTGGTATGATCATGTCCGTATCAACATTCGCGATGTGCAGGGCTGCAGCGATACCTTTGACCACTGTGAACTTCTCTACGCTGGAAGGAGTAACTGCGGGCGGCAAGGATGGCGTGGGGGCATTTTCAGCAGGATTAAATGGCTCAGGGGGTGGTAGAACTGGATCGGACAAAAACTCTAACGCACTGGCCAACTTCAACTTCGGGCCAGATGCCAGATCGATGCCCAAATATTTGCGCACGTCCGTAAGTTTCCCGGTCAGTGCTGCCGCCGCCGCCATTGCGGGACTGACAAGGTGTGTTCGTCCACCAGCTCCTTGTCGACCTTCGAAGTTACGATTGCTCGTGCTCGCACAACGTTCGCCTGGAGCCAATTGGTCCGGATTCATACCCAAGCACATCGAACAGCCAGCCTCGCGCCAGTCGAAACCAGCGCGCTTGAATATTACATCCAATCCTTCTGCTTCCGCATGTTGCTTGACAAGGCCTGAACCTGGCACGATCATTGCGATAACGTTGGGAGCAACTTTCGCGTCCGGTCCTGCAGCCAATATTATTTTTGCAGCAGAACGCAAATCCTCTATCCGTCCATTCGTGCACGATCCGATGAAGACCTTGTCCACTTGTATATCTTCCATTTTTGTGTTGGGCGTGAGGCCCATATACTTCAACGAACGCTCCATTGAAGCATGCTTGGCGGGATCAGTAACCGTCGTTGGATCAGGCACTGCCCCTGTTATAGGAACGACATCTTGAGGAGAAGTTCCCCATGTAACGGTCGGTACGATATCCTCGGCATGGATGTTAACCTCGACATCGAATTTCGCATCTTCATCTGATTTCAATGACCGCCAATAAGCTTCTGCACGATCCCATTCTTCTCCTTTAGGTGCCAGCGGACGATTACGCAGATAACTGAATGTGACTTCGTCGGGAGCAATCATTCCTGCACGAGCACCAGCCTCGATGCTCATGTTACAGATGCTCATCCGTGCCTCCATACTAAATCCTCTAATAACCGAGCCAGCGTACTCGATAACGCATCCAGTCCCACCAGCAGTGCCGATGACGCCAATTATATGAAGAATAACATCTTTGGAGCCGACGCCTTCTGGCAGGGTGCCGTCGACAGAAATGCGCATATTTCTTGC
The DNA here is from genome assembly GCA_003313825.1 of Sarcodon aspratus. Classification (NCBI taxonomy): domain Eukaryota; kingdom Fungi; phylum Basidiomycota; class Agaricomycetes; order Thelephorales; family Thelephoraceae; genus Sarcodon; species Sarcodon aspratus. Next base: position 7,800 of record QLOR01002651.1, on the reverse strand, counting down.
CTTTTTTTGCAACAAGCTTTGAGTGGCAAGGACGTGTTCTACCTCGGAGGTACCGATTCCGAATGCGAGGGAGCCGAATGCACCGTGCGCTTGGAGTCAAGATTAATGAAAGTAATATGACAGGGGTCCCCGACAGACGTACTGGATGTGTGTGAGTCACCACAGACGCAGGTGATTCCTGGAAGCTATGGAACGTCGTTACTACGCGCCCCGAATGCTTATAACAACAAGACGTACAGTAAAACCCTGCTCAGGACCGATAATGTGGACGATCCCTGTGTGCATGATCAGGATGTATTTAAAATCACACTAATGTTATTGTGCAGACCTTGTCGCCTGTCAGTCATGCTGAAATATGTCAAGCCAAACTCTTTGACATTCTCCTCCAAAGCAACGCATTGCGCACGGGAATCAGGTTCGATTATGAACGATGCGAGAGAGTCGAAATTTTTTCGGGAGACAGTTCTGCGTACATGATAAAGAACCGATCGATAATGGAGATAGTGTGCACTCACGGAACGTTGTGATCTACCGTCGCGAGAGTACAATCGGGACGGCGTACCGGACGCCCGGCATTCCTCCTGAAGAAGACTATGATGAGAAGAAGCAATTCATAACCTGATGAAATTTGACCACATACAATCCTTCGAAGGCTTGAGGGCTTGTGACCTCGTGCACGAGATGGCTGTGATTGTACAGCAGATCAATCAACTTAGAGAAACATCGGTACATCAGTACCACAAGAGCGACTCGCACCGATCAATATAAATCAGAGCCAATCCGTCTTCACCGGTGTAACTGTACCATCATTCAGTGCGATCCACGGTAACGAAAGAGGAACACAAACATGACATGATCGTCCCAGACTTTGTCGTACAAAGTACTGGGTTTTTGAACAGCAGTTGGCATAGTGAGTTGTAGCAGGCAGAGATGGATGAGATTGTGATAGATGGAATGCAGGATGTATATATTTGAATGATTCAGCGGCCGATATCGATGTTTCCCCGCAGAACGTTTCGGCCGATGTCTTCAATCATCTGTTTATGGAAAACATGCAGTGCTGATTTCATCATCATCGGCCGATGCAAATCCGGCTCCTGCGATTGGTCCCAGAAGTCACACAACAGATAACGCGGGGAAATATGTGAGTCCGAGTCTTTGTGCGGAACAAGGACTGTCAGAACATGAAAAATTACCTTATTCTTACATATTAATGTCTCAACAGTAATTCTGCAAATAGCACCGGTATATGTTGCGCTCTCTTCCCAGAAAATGAGTGAGGGAGAGCCTGGTAGAGTAAGATGATCCAAAACTAGAAATACATTCCAAAAGAGGACATTCCGGAAATACCCGGCGACTGTACAGAATGATCGTGACTCTGAATCTTCTCAGCCGGAATCAACACACCATCCAAGTCGACCTCGCCATGGCCAAATCCAAGAAGTATGAGGTTTCACTCTACCAACTACTCATTCTGACGGATTTCCCAGTCACACAAATCATAATCAAAGCAAAAAGGCCCACAGAAATGGCATTAAGAATCCTCAAAGCCACAGGACACGATCATTGAAGGGTGTACGTCTTTCCATTTCTTATGTTTTTCGTTCGATATTCATTGTCATTTCAGGTTGATCCTAAGGTAGGTTACATATAATGAAGTAGTTGGTTTTGTTGTTGACATACAGTCCCGATAGTTCCGTCGCAACGCCAAGTTTGCACTCGTTGGCTCAGTGCGTTCCATACAGCTTGTCGTCTTTTTCTTTTCTCATTTTCCTCTCAGCGCAAGGCACGGAAGGAGCAGGTAGATTCACCATGATGCAAGCGTACACCACCTCGCGATAGATACACTTCGCACATATTCAGCACGACATGTAGCTTATGCATATGCACTAGGGACCTGCAGAAGAAAAACTTTGAAACCTGTAATCACCCCCATCATCGTCGTTTCGCATTTCTTTGCAAGGTTGCCTGCAATCTGGCAGCCTGTGATGGACATGGACGATTTTAAAACGACAAGTTGAGAAAGTGATTTAGAACTCACAGCCAAATCCTCTGGAGGTATTGCACCCTTTGCCATGTTGTGCTTCCCCAATCTCAAATTTGGCAAACGTGGAGCGGACGGTTTCGATCCAGGTTCGGTGACAAGCAGGGCTTCACACTCATCATCTGTAGCTACATGTCCTCCGAGCAGTGAAAAGAATTTGTGCCTCAAGACGATTTTAACCCGTTCAATTGCATGAGATGAGAACCAGCCATCAGAGGCCTGCACATCTAGATTAGAATCGTTTAAGAAAGAATCTGCTAGAGGAATTTACGTTGCAGGTTTCCCGAAACTCGTCTTCGCTTTCAATCATATCTTTCAACATGCGGTCATGTATATCGCACAGCTGAAATGCCGCAGTTTCTGTGGTCAAGTGAACACCATCAAAAACATGGGAATACCTAGACGGAACTGTTAGTTCGCAGATACATTCAAGCTGTCTAAAATTTACTTCTTATCCATGTCACTCCCATCCGTGTGACGAACATCCTGCCTTCGCTCAGTGACGGACGCACGAACTATGGGGTGATTAGCGTTTCTGAAATAGAGACGTTGATAACTGTATCATTGACAATTAGATCGGTCAAGCGTCTGATGATGCAATCAAATAACTCGCAATCGAGCGTTGACGTCCGTCCTTGGATCATATCCGAATCGAACGAAAGTATCACGCCAGGGGCCATCTTGGAAGACGTATGCGACCAAGGGAAGGTGGACCTTCGAGCTGATAAGGTCTCAGTCAATCCAATGTACTCGAGATCAAGAAAGAAACCAACTTGTGGATCTCCCGTGCTTCGGCAGCTGTAAACTGATTTAGTATTGCCGTTCGCGTCCATATCGGTCGCTCTGCAAATTTCTGCACAAAGGTTTCTTCAGACAGAGAAGAAATACCGCATGAGGAATACCTGCCTTGACCAGGGTGTTGTGAATGTTGTCATCTACTTGGTTTCTCATGCTGCTGACAGCGGATGAAGGTTCCGTAGGCACCTAGGCACTCTATTAGTCAACTATTCTCGTTGAGTGGAAAAATGAGGCTTACCCCAGAGTCTGAGAACAAGATGGAAGTGGGGCCGTAGCCTTTCCACCGCATCCTATTGACTAATCTTTTTGTCTCCACTCCCGTTTCTTCGTTCATTACTGTTGCAACCACTGAGGCCGGATTGGCTTTGAAGCTACAAGTAAATGATATCAGCCTATGGGGATGTGCAGGGTTAAAACGACCCAACTTGTAATGTTGCGGGACATTCTGCCGACTAAAGAGAGGTGGCGGAAACAGTCGCAAGTTACTCTTCATAGCTGCAGGTTCCTGTGGAGCTTCCCCAGATAACTGGGGGTCGATGATGATCTCTGGAGGGTCTTCTGGGACAACGTAATCCTCCTTTTCTTCAGGAATACTATATTTCCGGATTTCGTCGACTGACCAGATCGACACAAGTTTATGAGATCATTCTAAATTCGAGATTACTGAAAACGCTGCATACCGTCAAAGCGTTCCATAGCCATACGAAGTTTCGTCACTGGGTCATTTGGGTCAGGACTATACTGGTAATCGACCATACCTACAAGTTAAAATTCACATTATGGAGCGGCAAATGACAATACATGTCAAAATCGTACCACGGAACCGAGCCGTCTTCCGTCCAACACCAACAGCCTCCATAGTATACTCCCCAGTAGGTCCAGAGTCATGACTACTGGAGCTCGGGATCTTTCGTTTTCTCTGCACTACTTTGAGAATGATTTTGGTGGTCGGTACGATTTCTCCTGGCACGGGGTGTGAAAACGGATTATCTGGTCGAAAATTGAGCTCCAGACAGCGATCAAGTTTGGCCGCTGTGCGTTTAAACGCGTTGTCCACGGAAGATTGGCCTCCTAAAGTCCGAATGGCTTGAGGCACAGAAGTTGGCTGAACATAGCCAGGATACTCAATAGAATAAAAAGGAGTAGGAGGTAAGGATTGCTCAGGAGCAGTAGTTGTATCTATGATAGTCGATGTACTGGCCAATGGTTCCATATTGTCTCATGCTCGCGCAGTCTACACTTGGTGACAGTGGTTAGCACGAAAGCTATCACGTGAATCGAGTAATACTTTTGAACTCTGAAGCAAAGGATGAGAAATAAGCGCTTCCACAACATACTGTGTCTATTCATATGATTTAGTCGATTCTATAATATGCAGACCATCTAACAGTTCCATGATAGCCCCAGTATGATGGACAGAATGTTTCAAAAGCACGTAGAAGTAGAGCTCGGTCGTTCCTACTCAATCATATCTGAAGGACTTGAGTTCCCACTGGTTGGACTAGAAACGAGCTCGTGGTGACAGTCAAATGTCTTTTAATCTTGCCCAGGTTTGCTACCCTTGGACAGCTTCATGAGTTCCGCCATTGCTTCCTATTGCAAAGCCGGTCAGCACCTCATGTAACGTCTGCTATCACCCATACCTCGGAAGTAAAGTCAAGCCCAGCATTTTTCAGCTCAATCATGACTCTCTTAGCACCTTCTCTGAACCTTGCATTAGCTACTAGTCTAAACATCTGTGTGCGCGAAACTGGAGAGCCGCTAGAGATATCAATTCCTGTAATAACATGCTCAGAAATGCGCGTTTCACGCAGTCAATGAAGATATGCACCTTGCTCTTGCAACATCTTGGCAAAGTCATTGAGAGCTCTGAGAGCTTCCGGCTTGTCAGCAAGTTGTTGAAACAAAGGTGTGTTCTGATAGCTGGCTAAAAACGAGTCCGGCTCCTCTGAAGCTTGCCGTGGTCGGGTTTGAGAAAACCATCTGGCTTGCTGACTCGGAACGACGCCGGAGCTGAATCGAATACGGGAGCCAAGTAATATAGGTCTTGCAGCGAATCGTAATGGTGCGGCGAACATGAGTTGAATGGGCGAATATGTAAGAGAGAGGAGTTATTAGAGGATTAGTGATTAGTAAGTCGCGAGCCACAGCGCAGCCTGATCTATGGATGTAGACATTTCTTCCGACCTCACCTCGATCGGTCGCGGCGGTGAATCATGGACGAGGATTATTATTCTATCGATTCCATCCTCGCGGAAAATCAAGTTACTTATACTATGCTCGTGTCTTTTTAATCTGGATCCTGAGCTGGCATTTTGCAGAAAATCCAGTGTAACTTCAAACGTGATATCCCAGACATGGGCCACCTCGACGGCGGTACTGAGCGCGACGTACGCGTCAATCTCTTCACTTTTACACGTCCACTGATACAAACCATACATCAGATCAAACGAGACAGCAAGATCCAGATCCCACTGTGGATGGCATATATTATAGTTTACTCGTAAGTGACAACGGGGCACGGCCTACATCCTCCTCCTGAACATCAACAGCAACTTTGCAGATTTCACTGTTCCCTTGCCCTTCAACAAAAGGGTACAGAACGCGCTCAAAGCAGAGCCAACGAGCGTGAAGCTTTCGTCCCTCGTCGGTGCTGGTGGACTTTGGTATGGGTTTGGAAAGATGATAATGTCACTGTAAGCGTGCAGATAAGTTAGCCTGACCTAACACTTATATGTTTATCACGGCAAGATTGGACGACGAACATGGCAACCTTATGTCACAACTTTTGGCCAAGGTAATTGGCATTAGCACTCGGTCCCACAAGACTGAAATCAACAAATATCTCCGCAGACATTTAGACAGCGCTTCCGAGAAGTAATCGACCAAGCTCAGCATTTTGCTGCCCTGGGGGTGAGCGGTGGCCGATCAAATGATTCGACTCAGGCATTTAGAGAAGGCCTGGACGCGACAGAAAGAGAACGTAAGTCGTTCGGTCTCCAACTAAAAGTACGCTGAAAGCTGATTCCCTCCGAAATTGAGTATTCGGACTTGCACAAGAGAGCGCAAAACGAACGAAACGATGGTACGAGTCGGGAGATAAAGCTCGAAAATGAGACAAATTGTATACTTACACTACTACACTATTCTTCCTTGTCCTTTGATATCTGTATTTGAATAGCATCTCCCTGATTTGTATTGGCTTGGATTTTATTCCATTCAGAAACGAACCTGACTATTCTGTTAGTGTCTTGATATAATAATGAACGATAAACACGGATTCTTACCATTTCACGCTGGCCCATAAAGCGAGCTCAATAAGGATCAGAAATATCAAGTGTAAGTTTCCCGAGGTTAAATATGCGAGCGAAACCAAGACGACGAAGAGGAATGCGAATGCGCCATCCAGAACAGCAAGAAAAGTAGGGTGAAAAGACGAGCCCGGTTTCAGCACGTCGGAGAAGAACGATTCGGATTGTTCGTCCGCAGAACCAGGACTAGGGTCTTCAGGTAGATTCATTGTGCTAGCCATATGACACTTCTGTTTGTTTAACAGCAAAAAGCACTATAGTGGTGGTAAACGTGGAAGAGTTGCGTCACTTGAACTCGAATGTCTCTCATAGAACTTAATGCTTCCGGATGTGCCATCACTCACATCCACATCTCGAAAAAATAAACGTTCTGGATTCTCTATCACTACTGTTTCGACCACGGCTGGATTCTTTCTGTATGTACCAACTATAATGAAATTCTTCCTGTTGCGGACCACATAATTTCATCGTGTAACGTCCTGGATCCTCGTCTACTGCAATTCAGCGCACTGCTATCCCTAATGACACAGTAAGACCAACCTGTTGTGTTAAAGTCCCCAATCCATTCGAAGTACTTCCCCGTCAGCATGGCGACAGAGAATGTCTGACACGATGAATCCTCGATTCGATCGTCTTCAACTAGTGAATAATCCTGCGGCGGAGGCTGCACAACTGGTAACATCAGCTGGTCTAGACGCGAATCAAACAAAACCAATCCAACTGCGCTGCGATCCGACTGTTTGCATTGAAATCACTGTCGAAGGAGACTTCATACCTGGATCCATTCGTCGACAAAAAGGACGCTGCAGCCAAAGCTTCAGCGACTAAGGTAAGATAGGAAGACATGGTGCATCTTGCAGAAGGCTCAGAGCTACGAAAATACGCGCGGATCAAGAGGCGGAACTCACGTATTTTCGGAACCCTGTTCTAGGAAAAAGGCCGAAATCTCATGTAACACAATGTACGAAGGAGAGGCATCTAAAACAACCTTTCGATTTGTGTCTGGCGCGTCCGAACTTCGTGGACAATGGAGCATGGAAAGTAAGAGAGCAAGATGAGCAGGGGTTGGTGGATAACTAGAGGTTATACAGTTCAGACTCATCTCCACTTAGAACGTGAGAGAGCACAAACAAGACTTTTATGCGCGATAAGTCGCCCGCTACTGTGCCATCTCCCCCGTGATCATCGATCCAGCTATCATTGAATTCCTCGAGTGCCGCAGTAAATGTTCTCCGACAAGGAGAGATAAGAATAGACGAGTTTTCATAGGAAGAACTTAGGCAGAAGTGAATGGGTGCGGATGCATGGTAGGAGCCTTTCAACAACAACGTTTTGATCTGCGGAGGAAGTTTCGCACAGTTGTTAATTGGGGGAAAGAGCGAAGACATCCTCGCTGTACATGCGCTTTTGTCCAAAGTTAATAATAAAATAAGCCATGGCCCACACCGAGAATTGGGTCACCAAATTTGGGTGACAGTCTGTGACAGTGTGACTGAGAATTCTATAGTAGCCCAATATCATGGCACAAGCAAAAGACTCAGAAATTAAGGTACTAGTATGTACCCCATTTATCCATCGGAGTGATTGATAATCAGACTATGGTTAATTACTAGGCCATCGTCATGCAGAGCAGCCCATGTAAAGCCT
>QLOR01002646.1:0-23757 GCA_003313825.1 Sarcodon aspratus | reverse complement strand
GTGACCGTGAAACTATGACGTAGGGGGGTACAGAGTACCCTACCTCTCCGTAAACGGAGAGTCGGGGACCACTAGACAGCGCGATCTATTCGTCCACGTCACACTTGGCTTGGTAGTACTACGCTCCCCCTCCTCGCGTCTCTCGCCCCACGTCTATTTCGTTTTGCGCGCTTGTGTCTCTCTGCATTCCTGTGCTCCAGGCGCGAATCGCGACTTCACTGAGGTAAGTCGCCTGTCGTAGATTAACCTTGTTTTCCCAGTAGGTCAGAGATGGACTACGGACCTCCTCGCATATGTTTCAACCACTTATTGATCGTCTCCTTTTCGGAACCGTACACGGATTTTATCATCACTTTGCCACGGAATTGACCCGGTTGCTTTCCCCTCTGAAACTAACCAGGTCAGCGTTGCTTTTAATATTGCATGCGTAGGCTTGATCTATGTAGCTGACACTGTTGGTTGGAGCGATGCCCGCCAAGTCAGAGGTTATGATCCATTCATTACAAGGCGCTAGCGCTTTTTTTTGGCAGAGAGCGCCCAAGTGACTTCCCCCACGCGGTCCTCACAGTGACTTTTTCCCGCGCCTGGAGTTTGGCTGACATGGGACGGTTCTCGCTGCCGCCCACTGCAGTTTTTTTTTCTTCATAAGAATGGAATGTCCGACACTTGAGTCGCTCAGACCATTTGAAATTTGACGCGAGTGTTGTCACAAGGCTACTAGAGGTTTTTTTTTGGCGTGGCGCTAGAGGTTGGTTGATCCTACGCTGGAAGTACTAAATCAAAGCTGCTGTCTGGATGCAAAGCAATTTCAGCTTATGGAGATATTCGAGACAGGTTTGCGCGTCTATATATGGCTTCCGTTGTTGCGAAGAGAAATGGGGTCCCACTTTTTATTACTGTCAACTAGGACTCCGACGACTCTCGAGGAGTATACCCCTCATATCCTCAGCCAAGACACCTCCGCTCCCGAACCCGTGGGCCACTGGCTGTTTGGAGGCAAGCAACTCCAAATGCTGAATATACACGGAACGGAAGGAGCGCTCCGAATGACCAAAGTGTGTGGCACTTGGAAACTTTTTACCGCTGTGGGCCAACCCGATGAACGTGTACTTCCTCGCAAACTTTTTTGTCACGGGACGACTGCCGGGAAGATGTCCCCCCCCCAAAGTCCTTTCAAAGCAGGGCACAAACAACGACTATACAGTTTTTTTTCTTCAAACACCAAGCTTGAGAACCCGCCCCCCCTTGTTTCTGATGTATACCTTTATACGGCTCCGTGGTCATCTTCTGCTACTGGTGCTGCTGCTCCGATCCTACCGTACATCCTCAACGATCATCCTCAACGATTTATCCTCATCAGCGATCATCTTCTTACTTTTAGTATTTTATACTCCGATCTTATCGGTATATCTTGGTTTTCTTCTTCTTCTTCTTCCCAACAGATTCTGGTGTACACATCAATTCAGTCGGATTACAAAACAGTATTATAATTCTCTTATCGAACGTTTGCATCATCATCATCAGCAGCAGCAGCTAAGCTAAAAAGTGTCGTACTTGCATGTGGATGGTTTCACTTTCGGTCTCCATACAATTCACCATCGCTGAATTGCTATATCAACAATACATTACTGTTTTCAAGTCATCCCAGGTACCGTTTAATTGGGGATGCAGATGCGTTATGTAGCACATACATGTGTCGAGCAGTAGCAGTGTCTGACTGAACCGTTTCATATTTAATAAAATTTCAAATTTCCCTGTGGGCACTTGCCCAAATATTTCAAAATGCAATGCGGCTTTCAATAGGACTGTGAACGAAATCGGTATGAATGACGACATCATATTGTCGTATGTGCTACGGATGACGGAGTGGTATGGCTATTGAAACAAACAAAAAACGAAACGAAACGAAAAATATATGTGGAGACAAACTTTCGACAAGAAAATCTCATCTCCACAAACCAATGGACCCCGCCGCCGCAAAAACCTTCGCATTCATGCAGGACTCTACACCCCATCACAGCCTTCTCAATGCACCTATAACCTCATGCACATCCCTTTCTTCCCACCTCTTCCCACCTTTGTCCTTGAACCATCTCCTACTGAATTGTTTCTTGATACTCTCAGTTCTGAGAGACCTGTCAGAAAGAGAAGATCCGTGCACTGGAAATTGTCGACGTGAGCGCGTCATCGTTCCTGCCTCGCTTTTCTCTTCCGTTTGGCTTATTGGCGTCTTGGACGATTCGTTCCTCGGAGGGATCCTTAACCTACGTAATGGTCGTGGCCTGTCGTCAAACTCGTCCTCCTCTTCATCTTCATTTGCTTCAAAAATCATTCGAGATTCGGTTGAAGCATCCTCTTCGTCTTCTTCACCATAGCTAGGGACGTTTTCATCACTCAAACTATCGTCGTCATCTCCTTCACTCAGAATTACTCTTCCAACGCCAACGCCTTCATCAACATCCAATTCCTGCATGGCTTTATCTCCCAGCCTCCTCCGAATCTTGCTCATTCTACGGAAGCTCACCTCTTCAGCTGTTGGTCGGGGGAGAGCTGGACTTTGAGGTTGCCTCCGCCGTGCATCGGATGTTGTGGCCGCTGGTAATATATTACTTTGGTCAGATATACACAGATGGTCAGAAGGTATGGCTTAACACATACAATGTCTCATTGTCTTGACTTGAACATTCCTGTCGTAATCGTCATCGCCCGAGCCAGATCCAAACGGTGCTTTGAACTCCATAGGAGAAAGCTCTTCAACATAATCGTTGGAGCTCACGGCACCTGCCATCAACCCAGTGCTCGTCTGCAACTTTGTCGACTTTGAAGACATGACAGATACTTTGAATAGCGGATTCTGCATAGACGGTACTAATTGATATACTAGCGGAGGTGGAGGCTTTCGAGGTATACGCCGTATCTTTGCTTTCTTTGGAACAAGAGGAGACAGTCCCTGGCCAGGGTACATGAGTGATGAAGAGCGTATTGTTAGAGAGTCCAAAGATGATCTACGAGCAATAGGCCGTGAACGTTCGGTGGGCTTTGATGGTTGTGTTTGCAATGGCATAGGAGGAGGTACAGTGGTAGCATTGATATTTGTTTGCAATCGAAGTTTGGGGCGGTTTGTCTGCGTCTGTGATGTCGATGCTGTGTATGAACTAGTGCTGTCGGTTCGAATCCTCGCTAGCGGAGGTTTTGATGTTAATGCTATCTGTGTTTGGGACGAAGATGCCGAAGTTGAACTGGGGTTAGAAGAAGCGATGCTTTCGGTACGAATCCTCACTGGCGGGTACTTTGATGTTGATGCTGTCCGCCCTTGGGGTGAAAACGTCGAGATTAAATTAGGACTGGGGGAGGCACTTCCGGCACGACTCCTCATTGGTGGGAGTTTTGACGTTGATGGCGTGTGTGTTTGAGATGAAGACGCTGAAGATGAACAAGGGTTGGAAGGAGGGCTTCCGGTTTGAATCCTCACTGGCGGGAGTCTCGATGAGGATGCTTTGGTATTTGAATCAGCAGTAGAAGGTCTATTATGAGTCCGCTTCGCCGCATGAGCAAAAACAGAAGTGCTATTACCCTTGCCAACATCGCGAAGAGAAGTCGCAGAGCGGAGTTGCGTAGGAGGTGGAGTGGGAGAATCTAACAACGTAGATGCCGTTGATGAGGAAGGTAAAGGTTTAGATGTGAGCAGGAGCGGCTGTAATGAGACATTTCTCGGGGGAGGTTGAATCAGGAAACCGGCTGCAATGGAAGGTTGCGTTTTGGGCGAGGGGGGAGGGATACATGGGAGGGCGCGCAAAGGCCTTGAGCTCGCTGAAGAAGGGCTACCAACAGGGCTAGGACTGGAACCTGGAAAGCTTTTCCCTGTCGAGGAGTTTGGTTGAGAAGAGGGAGGGATTTGTGGCAGCGGCCGCCTAGTTTTGGCGCATTGAAGACTGGGTGGTGAGATGGATTGCGCAAGGGACGTAGAAGAGGAGCGCGGAGCGACATCATCCATTGAGTGGTCTCCTGAGGAAGAGCTGGAGGAGACTGAGCTGGAGCGCGAGGAGCAGGAAATGAAGAGGGTCGGTCGCGAAAATCTGTTCTGGGCAGAGGCTTGAGGAATGTACGTTACCGCGCTTCTTAATCGTGATTGAGCAGGAACGTGAGACTGTTGTGAGAGAGAAGCAGTAGTGCTTGGTCTTTCGAGAGCAACTCTCGATGACATGACTTTGCGGTTAGACTTCTCCCGATTGAGTCGGAGCGTTGAAAAGATATCAAAACTTGTTTAGATAGGTTGTGATGGTCGTTGGAAGCTCCAGTCTTCGCACAGAGCCTTGTTCACATATTATTCTCAATTTTGGCCAAGAAATACGAAGACTTACCCAGATTACTGGGTCTATACTCGTCGATCCCTAAAGCCCAGGTAGCAAGCAGGCAAGAATAACAAGGGTGATTGGGGTAAGTAGAATCGATGTATGTGATGGAAGTCTTTGTAGGTGGCGATGATGTCCCTCGGGCTGTCGCCGAACCCAACTAAGAGACGCAAGAGAAGGCGTTAGGACTTCCACAAGGCTCCAAGTCAGCAGGACAGCTAAAAGGCGGCAGCACAGTTCGAGTCGGTGAAGAGAAGGTTTTGTACAACGCCGTTCCAGTGAAGGGATTAACTTTGTCCTTGCCCAAAACAAGTTCCATTCAGCGGCCGTTGCCGGATAACCGTGTTGTCACAAAATGTCACGTCAATACTGTAATCGAGATATAGCGCAGACCCCAGCAAACCTTGTAACTTGGCAACCACTCTCCAAAAGGACATTCATCGGCAACCTTCATAGTTGTTTTCCTTTCTCCTCACCACCGTTTTACTGTTATATTGAACATGTCTCGATGATATCGTTTACGGTTATTATATATTATTTTCTTCCATGACATTTATATGTCGATTTCCCGAAACGGAATATGCAGCGTGACATAAATGGTGAATTTTGAATCTCCGAGGCCACCCACCTTCTAGTTTTCATGATGGCTGAAGGACACTTCTGAGACATGTTTTCCTCGTTGAAACCGGAGACCAACAGCGACCGAGGCGGCCTTGCAGGACACGCGTTGAAGGGTAACCTAGAGCACGGGTAATTTGTATCAGGGGTTGTGGGCCGAGTTTTGAGTGTGATACGAGAATATCAACTGTGTTACATAGCTTTCGTCACTTCGTAAACGTTGTAAAGGCAGTCAGGGTGGGTAGATCGTGTATCAGTGATTCAGTGATGTACTTTGATGGCATCCACGTGACATGACGAAGACGATGCACAACAACTACAAACACATGGCTCTCTGGCGGCCGGCCGAACATCCTTCAAACACACCACACACACCATGGCTCTCCCAACGCGAGGCAGAGTGATTATTGACACCACCGCAGGCGAACTAGATATCGAATTGTGGTCAAGAGTGAGTCACATCTCCTCATCACCGCCCATCGCATCCAGACCTTTCTCGGCGAAATCAGGAATGCCCCAAAGCTTGTCGGAACTTCATCACGTTGGCCATGGAAGGTTAAGACTCCATTTGGTTGCTATACTACCACCGACTGATCAACCATCGCAGGCTATTACGATGGCGTTATATTTCACCGGTATGCACACAATACTTGCGCACTATTTCACGGCGTCATTTCATCCTGTAGGGTCGTGCCCGACTTCCTAGTCCAAACAGGTGATCGAACTGGGTCAGGCGGAGGTGGTGAATCTTGCTATGGAGGTATGATTCCCTCAATTTATGCCTTGCTTCAATCACTTACATTACCAGAGCCGTACGAGGACGAAATTCACCCTCGATTGCGATTCTCGCATCGAGGTCTCGTTGCTTGCGCCAACAATGGAACCAAGAACTCTAACGACTCTCAGTTTTTCATCACCTTAGGTGTGTTGACCTCTCACCAACTTGTACATGTCACCGACGCCTTCGCACAGACAGGGCAGACGAACTGCACGGGAAACATACCCTGTTCGGAAGATGTGTTGGCGACACAATCTACAGTAAGCTTCTAGATTATCTCCGGGTTCCTACAGTCCTCATCCCTTGTCTTTTAGATGTGGTGAAGATCGGCGCTATGGGTGAGTAGGTTGGTTGCTCTCATATCTTTGTTCTGTTCTGTATGAATCAAATTCCATTCAGAAATCGATGAGAACGAACGCCCTGTTTAGTGCGCATCATTCCACACCCTCCGGTTATCTCTTGTTGATTCATTCTAGTCCACCAAAAATCAAGACTGTACGGATAATCGATAACCCTTTCGATGACATTGTACCTCGGATAACAGCGGATGAGAAGAGAGTCCAGCAGCGAGCTCGAGAACAGGCTCAAAGAGAACGAGAAGAGGTGGAGAAAAGGAAAGGGGCCAAAAAGTGAGAGTATTACTTCGTATCTCTGTCCCTGTGCATTGGTTCTTACACAGTGTGGTATTCAGAGATGTTAAGCTACTTAGTTTTGCCGGTGAGGATGGCGATCGAAGTGACGAGGAAGAACCGGTAATATTTAAGAAGAAATCTATTGTCAGGCCTGACCGTGAGTATGCCTCCCATCTTATCTTTCCAGGGAAATAATGTTGACGAATTTCTGTGAAAAGTTCTGGACAATCCAGAAATGCCGTCGTCTGTGCCTGATTTCATATCGGGTATACCAACAAAATCAAAAGAGAAGGAGAAACTTGAAACAAAAGTAAGTTTCCGGTGAACCTCGATACCTCACGACTAAGATAAGATTATTCATAGACAGAGAAATCCTCAGCAGACGATGACATTGAGATTAAGGGTCTTCGTGAGAAACATGCCAAAGAACGGGCTTCAAAACTGTTAGTACATGGCCTACATTAAAAAAATCGCTTTGGCTCATTCCTTGTGATATCTAGGACAGCACGTCAAATGGAAATCGAAAAAATAGAAGCTGAAATTCGTACTTTGTCAAAACGCACAGGTGGCGGTCGAGACGACAGTGACGATGACGGCCCGTCAAAGAAGAAGACCAAAACAAAATCCTATTTACAGGAGGAGCTTTCAAAGTATTCCAAAGGTCGATTGTTTTCATCGAGCAGTGGAAAGGACAGAGACGGGAAAAAGAAAAGAGACGAGACTGACGTTTTGGCTGCACTAAATAATTTCAGGGGCATATTACAAGGATCGAGTACGGGGTTGGGAGGTGTTGATGACTCTTCAGACGCAGACTCCGGGCTTAAAGAGGATGGATCGAACAACGAGGAAGGGCTGGAGGTCGATACGGACCAAGGGTTTCTCAACCATTTGCTAAACTTCCCAAAGGACAACACAGAAGAAGTCATAAAGGCCGAGCGCGACTATGAAGTGATTGACCCGAGACAGAGAGGTGCGAGGGCCAAGCAGGAGGAACGAGATAGAAGAAATGCAACCGGGAAGGGAAGAGGCAGGCACCGAAGGTAGTATGCTAAGTGCACTGCGTCTGTATCGCCTCGTTTTATCGGGGCTTTTTGCGTTGACATTGCAATTCCAATGAATAAGAAGTCAAATCATATGCAAAGAGTTGTTACAAGTTGACGGAAGTACTGAGAACATATTGACTCCTGTGAGGGAATGGCATTGTAAGACGACCAACGATTTGGATCATTTTGCTTCACGTTCTGATTATCAAGATAAGGATTACAGACGAAATGTTAGAGATGTTTATTCCTTCTTAGCTGTAGACACAAGTCGGATTTACAGCAGTTCTGGTTATTTTGTTGAAGACAGTGCTTTGTACGAGTCGGCTCGGACCGAACAGTGCGAAAACGTTCTGAACGCGCTCAACTTGTTCAACGTTCAACGTTCAACGTACGTTCAACCCGCACTATCCGACTCATAGTAGTCTCCCGCTACAGCGGCTACGAGTGTCAGCGCCTCACAAAAATCCAATCTTTGGGCTGTCTAATATGTCTTCAATTAATATCACCGCCTCCTGTGCACAGCATGGCAATGATGCTTATAACGTTATCAAACACGCTCACACAGCGCTGTAAGGATCTACTAACATAAGAGTCGTTTGACCCTCTCGTATCTTAGCTTCACCGTGCTGCTCTCAACCCTTACCAACAATGAGTATATTCACAAATTTTATAGGCGCTGACAAACAGTCCAAGACGGTCATAGAATCTTACGCTTCGTTGACAACATCTTGTCAGGATGAAGATGCATCTACTATGGCTCTCCCGCCACCGCCGCTCACTCTCAATGTGAAATCTCTCGATTATTACCAAGTTCCAGGGTCTGGTTGGAAGTATAAAGACATGAGTTCGAAAATCGTCGCTGAGATATGTTCCAAGATTATCCGTGGAATACAACCTGCCCGAGGCAACGATTCTTGGCAGAAATACGTCTTTGTGTTTGTCAGGACACTTCCCTCACCTGAAAATAGGCCTGGCGAAGGTGACGGACTGCCTACTTTCAAATTCGTCATCAGAAGCCCGTACCTTATTCAGGGGTGTAGCGACGTTATCAAAGACTATCCCGGAATATTTTGGAATTTCGATTCATTAGAGGTGAGTTTTCACGTAAAGCATACCTTGATAATGTGTCTAATCATCTGCGTTTGCCACTCTAGCTCAGCCCTGAGATCCTCTTAGCTTACCTTCCGCAGTTCGAAAGTTACTATAAGGAATTGTCCGCAAAGAAGAACGCTTCACAGGACGAAGAAAGTGTCGCGGCTTCCGTTGGCGTCCTCATCACCCACCTGTACAAGCATTACAATTCAACAATCGCCGAAATCAAGTCTCTTAAAGAAAACGGAGAGATCACATCCAGATTACTTTACACCATCATGATTCCACACACCATTCTTGTTATGAAATGCCCTACCACCGGTGAACTGCGCGCTGTACAACTTGTCGTTATGAACTCGTTCGGCAGTGGTAACAACAAATCTTACGAACTGGTCGTGGAAAACTTTGATGTAGTTGATGATGACGAACAGCCTGGGCTCAAATTTCCCTTCGGTAAGGTGAGCAGCAAGGTGGCGATTCTCCAATTCAAAGGTGCTTCAGCTCTTTATCTATATTCATATGCTACGAGGTCGCTGAGGATCAAGCTTTCACAAGGGACTATGAAGATCGATGCTTTGGAAGCATATCCAATTCAATATCACCCTGCAGAGGAAGAACTTCGACGGATGTTCAGTACCCGAGGACGCAAGTGGATGAGCCTAAATGGTATTCATCATAAATACTATCATGGCTACGCAGCCGTCAGTGTCGGCAATAACAACAAACTCTTGAGCTATAAAGTGAGTGACCAGCCGACAATTGAACGTTCAACGTTGGGTTCATACCAGATACCAATGTCATGCGCAGATAAATTCTCGTGTCATAATCGATAGAGGTACATGGTCTTTTCTTTCATTGTTGTCGAGAATTTACCAATGGATTGACACCGCTAAAGTCACTTTCCGGAGATTGAATCCAAACTACACGCTTCCGATTGTGAAGACGACCGGGAGGGAACAGCGGTTACCTTGTATTTTCGTTTAGCACAATGGCTATTCCTGTCCACTCATATCTCCCATAGCTGTGGTCCGCAGATCGAATGCAAAAGTGTTATCTTCGTTCTCTTCGAGTAAAGAGCCTTTATATTGTATTTTCATTTAGCACCATGGATATTCCTGTCCACTGATATCTTCTTTAGCTGCAGACATCCCCCTTGAACAAAGTGTCTATATCGGACAAGTTTTCCTGTCAGACGATGATCTGCTACTTACCCCACCTGTCGTTTACGGTTTCAGCTTGAAGGACAAATTATGGCGTAAGTTGATCTGATGTTATCTTACATGCCCTATCGCAATTCGTGTCCTCAATCTGTATTTTACACGTAGTGGGACTTAACGTGGACAAGATACAAGATATTTGTTGGAATCAAGAGCCGTTTTCCGATCTCGTTCTCCCTGATAATAGAACGGAGCAGCTTCAATCGCTTGTGGAAGCTCATAGACGTGAAGGTGGCTTTGATGATTTTGTCGAGGGGCAGGGACAGGGATTGGTCATCAACTTGTTTGGTAATCCGGGAGTTGACAAAATGTTGACGGCGGAGGCAACTTCAGAATATCTCCAGAGACCGTTGAGTCTTTTTTGCACATTTATTTTCGGTGACACCATCGCTAACGACTAATGTGTTTTCTCTTAATCAGACTGTATACTGTTAGAGCGGGTGATCTCGGATCCATGGCTATGGAACTAGATAGTGCGTTGGAGCAGACGTTTGATACTGCAACAACTTGGAATGCAATCGTTCTCATCGATGAGGTCAGCAAGAGCACTTTAGGGAGCTGCCTTGAAGTGAATCGTGCTTATATGGACGTTACAGGCGGACGCGTTTATGGAAGAACGAAATTTCCATGAATTAGAGCGCAGTAGTTTAGTGGCCATATTTTGTCAGTGACTCAGTCCTTTATTTGAATGCGGATTGTGCTGACTAAAATGTTTCAGTACGCCATCTCGAGTGTTACCGTGGAATACTGTTCTTGACGACAAATCGGACCAAAACTATTGATGAAGCTTTTCTTTCACGAATACATGTCTCCATTCGCTTCAAAGACCTCTCTACCGATGCTAAAATGCAGGTCTGGAGTACATTCCTCGCAAAACTCGGTGTAGAAGTTGGTGGAACGGATGGAAGGATTACAGAGGCGCAGCTGACGGAATTGGCAGAGAGAGATATCAATGGTCGGCAGATCAAGCACGTCGTGCGGACTGCAAGTTCTTTAGCACTCAGTCGGAACGAGAAACTGGACTATACCCATTTGTTGGAAACCTTGGAAATGATGGATGATTTTAAGATGGGGTTCCTCTCTATTAAAACAGCTGCCGCCGTGTAAAAGATCATGCATGATGTATTAGCAGAATTCTATGAAGATTTGACCTCGATCTATCAAGTCACACAAATCAATTTCATGAGGAAGATGAGAGTTGTTTTTATTATCCCAAGCCATACACAGGTGACTTGAATTTGAGACGAAAGCGGTATACTTGAAGATTTCTCACGGCCTTGTTCTATATTTCACTCTATGGTCTTCTGTTACATAACGGGCGGTGTTCTATCTAATTTCGATCTTTGGGCGGCCTAGTATGCCTTCAATGCGGTACGTACCAGCGCCTCCGGTGCACCGCAAGGCAATGTTATCCAATGATAAGGATCTATATCAGCAAGTCGACCAGACCGGTATTTTAACTTCATCGTGCTGCTCTCAATCCTCACCCAACAATGACCATATTCACCCTTCGCCGAGGCGCTGACAATCGGTCCAGTTCAATCAAAGAATCCTACGCTGCGTCAATAACATCTCGTCAGGATGGCGAGGATGGATCTGAATCCACTATGGCCCCTCCGCCGCCAGCGCTCACTCTCAAAGTGAAGGCTTTCGATTATTACCAAGCTCGAGGGATGGAATGGAAGTATAAAGACATGGGTTCGAAGGTCGTCGCTGAGATGTGTTCCAAGCTTATTCGTGGTATACAACCTGCCCGGGGCAATGATTCTTGGCAGAAATATATGTTCGTGTTTGTCAGGACAATTCCTTCATCTGACAGGAGACCCCCCGGTGATGAAGGCGACGGGACACCAACTTTCAAATTCGTCCTGAGAAGCCCGTACCTCATCGAAGGGTGCAACAACGTTATCAAAGATTACCCAGGAATTTCTTGGAAATCGGATTCGGTAGAGGTGAATGTCCAAGCAAAAGATTCCTGGCATTACATGTGTCTGATCTACCGCATTTGTCACCTTAGATCAGTCCTGAGGTGCTCTTAGCTCACCTTCCCCAATTTGAAAGCTACCATGGCCAGTTATCCTCGAAGAAGAACACTTCCCAGGACGACGAAAGTGTTGCGGCTTCCGTTGGCGTCCTTATCACCTACCTGTATAAACATTACAATTCGACGATCGCCAAAATCAAGTCTCTGAAAGAAAATGGGGAGATCATGTCAGGACTACTTTACGCCATCATGATTCCACGTACCATTCTCGTTATGAAATGCCCTATCACCGGTGAACTGCGCGCTGTACAGCTTGTCGTTATGAATACGTTGAGCAGTTCGAATACCACGCTTTATGAACTGGTCGTGGAAAACATCGACGCCGCTGATGACGCCGAACAGCTTGCGTTCTTTCGCTTCGGTAAAGTTAGCAACAAGTTGATGATTCCTCAATTCCAAGGTACTTCCAACTTTTTCGTTCATTTGCGACGAATCGCTGATGAGCAAGCGCTTTTAAGGGACCATGAAGATCAACGCTTTGGATGCGTATCCCATTCATTATCACCCTGCAGAGAAAGAACTTCGACAGATGTTCATTACCCGAGGACGCAAGTGGATGAGTCTGAACGGTATCCATCATCGATACTATAATGGCTTCGCAGCCGTCAAGGTCGGCAAAAACAACAAGCTCTTGAGATATAACGTGAGCAACAAGCCGAATATTGAACGTTGGGTCCATACCAGACACTGATTTCATGCGCAGATAAATTCCCGCGTCATGATTGACAGAGGTACATGGTCTTTTCTTTTATTGTTGGTGAGTATTTGATGGATTGACACTGCTGCAGGCACTTTCCGGAGATTGAATCCAAACTATATGCTCCCGACTGCGAAGCCACCTATGTCCCCTGGGAGGGAGCAGTATTTATCTAGTATTTTTGTTTAGTATGATTGTTGTTCCTGTCCACTCACACCTCTTCTAGATAATGACACCCAGGGTCCAACCCTCTTTGGACAAAAAATGCATGCCGGACAAGCTCTTCTGTCAGATGATGATCTGCTCCTCACCCCACCCGTCGTTTATGGTTTTAGCTTGAAGGAAAAGTTATGGCGTAAGTTGATTTGCTGTCATCTCTACATGGCAAAACGCAATTCGTGTCCTCATCTGTTTTTTTTACACATAGTTGGACTTAATGTTGACAAGGTACAAGATATTCGTTGGAGTCAAGAAGCGTTCTCCAATCTTGTCCTCCCTGATGATAGAAAGGAGCAGCTTCAATCGCTTGTAGAAGCTCATACCCACGAAGGTGGCTTTGATGATTTTGTCGAGGGGAAGGGGCAGGGATTGGTCATCAACCTGTTCGGTAATCCGGGAGTTGGGAAGACGTTAACAGCAGAGGCAACTTCAGAGTATCTACAAAGACCGTTGAGTCGTTTTTATTTGTCTTTGGTAACTCGATCGCTGACGATGACTATGCTTCCATCTCAACTAGACTGTATATTGTGGGAGCGGGTGATTTAGGAACTACCGCTGCGGAGCTGAACCAGGCATTGGAGCAGACGTTTGATACCGCGACAACTTGGAAAGCAATCGTTCTCCTCGATGAGGTAAGCGAAAGCACTTTAGGTACTGTTTTGTAGTGAATCGTACCCACATTGACGTTATAGGCGGACGTGTTCATGGAAGAACGAGCTGCCAATGATTTGGAACGCAATAGTTTCGTGGCCGTATTTCGTTAGTCTTATTCGTCCTTTATTTAAATGTGAAATGTGCTGACTAAAATAATGTTCCAGTGCGTCATCTCGAGTATTATCGTGGAATACTGTTCTTGACGACAAATCGGATCAAAACTATCGACGAAGCTTTCCTTTCACGAATCCACGTCGCTCTTCACTTCAAAGAGCTGTCTACCGATGCCAAAAGACAGGTCTGGAGTGCATTCCTCGCAAAGGTTGGCGTGAAAGTTGGCGGGACGGATGGAAGAATCACAGAGGCGCAGCTGAAGAACTTGGCAGAGAGGGACATCAATGGTAGGCAGATCAAGAATGCCGTGCGGACTGCAAGTTCTTTAGCACTCGGTCGGAACGAGAAACTGGACTATACCCATTTGTCGGAAACCTTGGAGGTGATGGATGATTTCAAGACAGAGTTCAACGCTATAAAGGCGGCTTCGAAACTGGACTTGAAATGAAGAATGTTCAATGCTGCTACCGGGCCAAATATTATGTATCTGTAGATTTCTATAAAGATTTGACCTTGATCTATCAAGTCGAGTAGGGGAACCTAATCCGATAATTCGACTTTCGACGATACAGCATTGCCAAGAGGGACCATAATTCAGTGGCAATATGTTCGCACACCAACCTAGATGAAGAGTCTTCGGAGCGTTGTGATGACGCTACAAGTATGCTGATTAGGTCGAGATTGGCTGAGCTTGCCGGAAGAGTGAGCGCTCGTGAGAATTTGTGCGGCCGGAGCAAGGTGGAACGGCAAACGGCGGCGACCAACGGCATCCGGAGCAGTGCCTGATACTTTACAATCACCACTTTGTTGGGGACGTAGCTTGTCCTCTTAACTTTGTGATCCGAGAACATGCTCAAGATACAACGGTCGTCTCAGAGAGTACGTAGAACTCATACAGTCACAGGGTTTTGGTTTTACTTTTGAATAATTCAGGTTGTCGCGCGGCGGTTACGTGCCAGTCTTTGGCAAGCTCAGCGAACTTTGGCAACTCAGTCAGAACCGTATGACGCCGTAATAATTGGAGGAGGTACTGGAATCGAGTTATTAAGGTCATGCTCTTCAGCTGACGCATAGAGTTTAGGTCCTGGAGGCTATGTGGCTGCTATTAAAGCCGCTCAACTTGGTTTGCGGGTATGTTTTTTTCTTTAATGTATATCATAAAGGGTCTAATCTTATGATGACGGACTTGTCATTGTATAGACGGCGTGTATAGAGAAACGCGGCTCACTTGGTGGAACCTGTCTCAACGTTGGATGCATACCCTCCAAAGCCATGCTTAACAACTCTCACATTTACCACCAAACCCAACACGACCTTCAGCGCAGGGGAATTGACGGTACGTTTTATATGATCATATTAATCCATGCCCTCCCTCATTATTCTCTTGTCGGATTCTATCCAGTT
Source organism: Sarcodon aspratus (assembly GCA_003313825.1). Taxonomy (NCBI): domain Eukaryota; kingdom Fungi; phylum Basidiomycota; class Agaricomycetes; order Thelephorales; family Thelephoraceae; genus Sarcodon; species Sarcodon aspratus. The sequence goes on along the minus strand of QLOR01002646.1, from coordinate 8,893 downwards.
TCTGGTGTTAGCTTGAATCTTGCACAGATGCTCAAAGCCAAAAACGATTCCGTCACTGGTTTGACCAAGGGTGTCGAAATGTTATTCAAGCAAAACAAAGTCGACTACATCAAAGGTTCCGCTTCTTTCATCTCCCCAACCAAGATCTCCGTCAAACTCCTCGACGGTGGCGAAACTGAAATTGAGGCGAAGAACGTGGTCATCGCTACTGGTTCCGAAGTCGCACCTTTCCCTGGCGGCGCCATCCAAATCGACGAAGAACAGATCGTGAGTTCTACAGGCGCACTGGAGCTGCAAAAGGTTCCAGAAAAGATGATTGTCATAGGCGGTGGAGTTATTGGACTGGAGATGGGAAGCGTCTGGAGCCGTTTGGGTGCTGAGGTCACTGTCGTAGAGTTCTTGGGCGCTATCGGTGGCCAGGGCATAGACGATGAAATTGCGTGTGTAAAATTGCTCGTTCTTTACTTGATCTCGCTAAACGCATTTCTCTAGTAAACAATTCCAAAAATCCCTTGTGAAGCAAGGAATTAAATTCAAGCTCAACACGAAAGTTCTTTCCGCGGAGAAGAAGGATGGGAAGGTCTTCCTTCGGACTGAAGCTGCCAAGGGAGGGAAAGAGGAAACTGTACGTATCTGATGTCGTATCTGCTATTGCACGTTGACTGATGGTGTCATTCGATTTTTGTGTGTGTTGTTTTGTCACTAGTTCGATGCTGATGTCGTCCTGGTCGCTGTTGGTCGCCGTCCCTATACAGAAGGACTCGGTCTCGAAAACATTGGTCTCGAGAAGGACGCGAAAGGCCGAATCGTCATCGATGACCAATTCAACACCTCGGTCCGTGGTATTAAATGTATCGGAGATGTAACTTTCGGACCCATGTTGGCTCACAAAGCCGAGGAAGAAGGCATCGCTGCTGTCGAGTTCTTGAAATCTGGACACGGTCACGTGAATTACAACGCAATCCCCTCTGTGATTTACACACACCCTGAGGTTGCATGGGTTGGCAAGACAGAGCAGGAGCTGAAGCAGGCGGGAGTTCAGTACAAGATTGGCAAATTCCCATTCGCTGCCAACTCGAGGGCGAAGACCAACTTGGATACTGAGGGTAACGTCAAGTTCATCGTCGAGAAAGAGACTGATAGAATTTTGGGTGTTCATATCATGGGTATGTTACCTATCGCTTTCCGATTATAATGAGGTTTTCCAAACAAGTGATGAACAGGGCCTAATGCTGGCGAGATGATCTCCGAAGCTGTGCTTGCCATCGAGTACGGCGCAAGTGCTGAAGATATCGCTCGAACGACACATGCTCATGTAAGTCATGCTTTTTTCCTCTTCCTCCCCAATCCGTCCTGCTTATGCTTACTCTCTCTAACCCTTCTTCTTTCAGCCCACGCTCTCAGAAGCGTTCAAGGAGGCTGCTATGGCTTCGTATTCCAAACCTATACATTTTTAATTTACTGTTGAGCACGATTACACGATTGTCATTGTACACCAATCCCCCTAGTAGATTTTAAGATGGTGCATGACATGACAGCAGCGTTGGATGCAAGTTGTTCGAAGTTGTATGATTCAATAGTGACCATCGGACCCTGCAGGAAGTCAGAGGCAAGTCATCTGGTGCAACAGCCTTGTTCTATAACTTTCGTATAGACAACCCCATTCAGTGTTATATGTGATAGAATCACTAATTTCATTCCAAGGTCATTGTGGACGCTAGCAATGCAATTTTACGGCAAACAATTTTGAACAAAACGATATTTTGTGCAGAACGAAATCTAAAAGGCATTATCGTATATGTCCCATGTTGTATAATAATTTAACTAATATAGCACTCATGTTCTCTTCCGCAGCAGAGCCAGACTATGCTGCCCACCACACGCAGTCGCCTTTGTAAACCACGAACCATCTTTCCTCACCACCACCGTAGGCACTGAGACTCCGTCGCTGTCACTTCCGATCCCAAGCTGACCCACCGTTTGCTGACCCCATGCAAACATGACACCAGTATTCGTCACGGCAAGGTTGTTATGCGTGCCCGCAGAAATATGGACGATAGGATCCGTATTCTCGGGAAAAGCGATCAGCACAGGTTCCGGCAGGAAATCCGGGAACTGTCTATCCTTGAAATCTGGGTGGTCATCGGCCAGACCAAGTTGTCCGTTGTTAGACCGCCCGCACCCATACACTTTCCCATCGGATGTTAGGAACAATGTATGATGGTCTCCCCCAACAATCTCGACGACCGTCTGACCTCCAAGCTCCTCCTTACTCAGCCCAATCACTGGTTTTGGTGCGCTGACTTCAGTATCGACACCCAACCGCTCAACGCCGGTTCCAGTTTGACCCATCGTGTTCATACCCCACCCCCAGACATCACCTTTGTCGTCCACCGCAAACGAGTGATAATTTCCCGCCCCGACAACTACAGCTTTTCTCGATTTGGTGCCGAGGATGATCCTGGCTGGCACAGTCCCGTTTATCTTCCGTCTCTGGATGACTTTACGCCCTAGTTGGCCTTCTTCGCCGACTCCAAGGGCATAGAGATTCCCATCCACTGTCAAGATGAGGAGATGATTATTGCCTGCGGCGATCGAGACGCATTTTTCCGTGATGTGAGGTACTCGTATAGGAGTAAACTGGCGTTTTGAGTCATTTGAAAACCCTAACAAGCCATTACTATCCTGTAAAGAAATGACAAACGTAAGTTGATGCAACAAAAATGGATCAACCAAGTAACCGAAAAGAAAATTGAGAAAAATATTTTGGAAAAATAAAACTTACGCGGAATGATCCCCAAACACGAAGATCACCCTCTAAACTAATTGCGGCAGACATACTATCACCCGCAGCAATCCTTACTGCACGGAATTTTTCATCCAGCAGGGATTGGATGGGATAAGGCGTGCCCGAAAGCTCGTCAGCATCCAGAAACACTTTTGGATTACTCGGATCGGGTACTTTTTCTGTTACCCGACCCAGGCATCCTTCGTCGTTCACTCCACTCGACCACACCTTGGAAAAAGGAGGGAAAAATTTGAACACATTTCGAAAGACGATCAGAGCGTGAAGGGAAAACCTACCGTGCCTCGCTCATCGATGAAGAGTGTATGCATGCCACCAGCAGCAACAGCCACAAGTCCGGCTCCCTTCCCTTCACCAAACACATCCCCCTGCTCGATCCTTTGTTCGATCCAAACATTTCTCTTTGGCTTACTATACATTGCGCCTGGGTCGTCCACAGGCCCCAACCCAAGCTGTCCAAAGTCATTCATGCCCCATCCAAAAAGCTGAAATGACGGACGCGTGTGTTCAGGCGGACTGGGTATCTGATTAACAAATGAGGAGCTAGTAGAGGGGGTCTTTTTCAGACCGCCTCTTTTTGGAGATGGTGCAGCACGTCGTGACGCCCTCTTTGGCTCAGCAGGAGGGGTCGGAAGTAGTGCTTTGGAGGTTTGTGATCGCTTCCTGGTTGGTAAAGATGAAGCATCTGGAGATGGAGGACGCTTCTTGGATTGTGCGCGTTCCTCTGTCTTCCGAGTCGTTGAACGGGAGCGTGTGGGCAGAGACATAGTGAGGTTGCAGCCAAGGTTCCGCGACTGTGGCTTGAAATAATAATGTTCGACTTGTAGGGCGTGTGAATATTTGAATGCCTACACCCTTTTATATCATTTGCAAACAAACCTGTCTCCATGCTTTTTTTTTCTTCCTTTCATACAGCCTTGTCCCGTTTATCCACCTGAATGGCTACGCGACCCTGGTGACTCCCTTTCACCAGCTTTTCCAAGCGAAATGCAATCTGTGCGGTGGCGAATTCCTAAATCCCAAAGTATATTCTCTCATGCGTGTCTCCCTCACTTAGGAAAGCTGTAATCTAAGACTCCGCATTACACATTATATTGGATGGAACAGTCTGAAGAAAAAACAACACAAAATTACCAACAATAGATGCTAGGTACTTGAAGATAACCTGGAAACAACAACAGCAATAGCTATAAACAAGCCCCAGCGCCATTTTTGCCATAACAACTCCACCCAGCCGCCGTCCGTGTCGCTCCCTCCCTCCATACCCTTATTACCATCATTTGCCGAGGGATGAGCGTTCGTAGCTGGCTGTGGGACGTATGGTTGTTGGGCAGTTTGGGTTAACACTGGAGAAGACGAAGACTGTGACGCTCGAGATGGCTCTGAAGATTTCTCGTTCCTCGTTTCTCCCATATTTGGTAGGTCACGAGGAGTCGGCGTGCAATACTTTCGTAAGGAAGTGACATATCAATGTGAATTGAAGAATGAGCAGAACCAAATAAAGTGGACTCACGTCAGGAAACGCCTCCTTGAACTTCCGTTGTTGGGTGTTCCACCAATGACTTTGCGCAGCGTATGTACGTTTATCGGAATCGGAAGTGTTGATGGAACCTGTCGTCATCTCGTCGGAGAGCATAAATGACAATAAGCCTGTCAATCTATTGGCAAACTGGTAAATTCAGTGAAAAACTGTGAGATAACAATTGCCACACACATCGTCGCAACACTCCAGGCAGGATTCCACTAACAATGCAATGACGAAATTCTGTTAGACACGTGGCACGAAAGAATCTCTATGAGACTCACAGATCCAGGATGGAAATCAGACATGGAAAAACATATCTTCTTATCGGGGGCAAATCGACCAGAAGGCGTAAACATCTAAGGACAATCAAGATGGCAGTTAACTGGGTAGATCTTCAACAAGATTATCGGAAGGCAAGGGGAGAGATGCTTTTGTCGGCCGGCTCAGTAGGCGGGGAGAATAGATATCTCCTCACATCACGGCCATGATTGGTTGCAAGGGGAGGGAAGATAAGTAAGAACAGAGACGGCGGACATACCTTGATCCCAGGAGGCTTGAACGGGTACTCGGACGGGAACAACAGGACACCGTGGAACTCTCCCCCTTCGAAAGGCGAATCCGGAGGTCCGCGCTAGGACATAGATTGAGTAGGGACAAGAGAAAGGGCAGGAGACAAGAGATGTGGCTCACGATGAGGAAGTTCCCTACGGAAAACATTCTGAGCGGCAAGCAAGGGCAAGAGTGGGAAGCGATGCTTACAGGTCAAGATATTCTTCTCATCTGGACAAGCCCATACAAAGGGAGGGGGTTCTCTTTGCATTACGACGAATTCCTTGGTCAACTTGAGGATATGAAGGGCCTGCTGTGAGCCGACTTGTAGAAGGACAAGGGGTAGAATACGCACGCGCTTGTGAGCGGCCTTGGTAGCCATTACGAGGAACGAGGAGAGGTATTATGAGGGAAGAGAGGACTATCGGCGAGGAATGGGGAGGTTAGAATGTTGTGCTAGCTAAGATAATCCTGCAGTGACTAATATGTGACGGATGTGGTCACAGCATGAGGCTGTTCCAAAAGTGTTTGGACCCGTCGTCGTCAAGGAAATGATGGTCAAGTTCTTATCCACGGCTGAGCGCCGGAGCAGGCCACAGCAATAATTGAAAATTGGGACGCAGAATAAAAACTTTTATTTCAAGAAATCCGCCGACCGACTCGTGCTGCGGACCCGAACTGTTGCTGCCAAGTGGCGGCATTAATCCAAGTGCTCTGCGCGGTAATTCTTCCAACATATGCAGCGTCTCCGTGCTCTTCGATTTGGTCCAGGACTCTCGTTGCTTGTCATCAGTCCGCTGGTGCTTCCTTCTGACCAATATGCATTCCATATATATTGGACCCTCTCTCTCTCTCTTTGTCTTGTTCCTTCCTTCCCCCATGGACACCCCCGCTGCTTCTAACAGTATGTCGTCCTTGTCTTCGATTATCCTCCAAAACTCATCTGCAGCTCGCCCCTCAAAACGAGCCAGGAAGATCGTAAACTGCGACCCCTGCAGGGGCAGCAAGCTAAAATGTGATAAGTAGGCCTTTCATCTCCCACTCGGGCTCAGGGCCTAAAGGTGCCCATCTTACATTCTTTCAGAGGAAGACCATGCTCCTCTTGCGTCCTCAGAGGTATGTGCTTTGGTCTCTTTCCATTCAAATCGAGTTCCAAGGGTAAGCATACAGGCACCGTCTCTCAATGTTACAAGGGCCCAGATGCGTACGGCTCTGGTGCTAGGTATGTTCTCTTTTGTCCACTCACGTCTCCACGCATATGTTCAATTAGTGTGTACCAAGTCATATCGACCCAGCGGCAGAATTCGCCCGTGTGAAGCACAGCGTCCTTTTGCTCGAAACCCATTTCGTGCGTGGCAATCGCCGCGAAGCCCCCAAGAATTCCGTCCCTCCGTTACCATCACTTCCTCGACATCAAACACGAGTGCAGAGACCACATTCTGCCGATACAGAGGCTCCCGGACTGTATAGCAGCCAAAGCCAAACCGGTCTCTATTCTGGACCTACAAGCGTCGCTAGCCATTTGGTTACTCAAGATCACTCTCGGTCCCAGACCCCATCTGAAAAGCCGAAAGCCTTGGACCTCTTGTCCGATCGTGATTACGACAGAGATCTCATCGACCTCCTCCCCCCCTTTTACGCAATTGATGGCCTGATAGACTATTACTTCGAATATTGCACTTGGATTTATTGGATGGTCGATCAGCCTGCGTTCCTTGCGGCTTGGAAAAAGTTCAAGAGTGGTGATTTCCCTGACAGGCTTGTTCTCGCTACCGTTTCGCTTATTCTGGCTTTGTCTTTGCGATATCTGCCTCTCGGTCATGACCTCCTGTCTCACCTACCATGCCAATTGTCTTCGGAAGATCACTGCCAAGAGCTGAGCGTCAAGTATTACACCATTGGGAGCAAGGTTTTGAAACGGCATGAGGACGGGTCCAATGTGTACACCATAGAACTCGTGGAAGCCTTGCTCGCCAAGTGTCATTATTATGTAGTCGTTGCGGAACCGGAAAGAACTTGGTCTATTAGAGGAAAGCTCATGACTATCGCTACGGCAATGGGATTGCACAGAGACCCTGATAATAGCCTGTTTTTGCGAGATGCAGCTGAAAGGAGGAGATGGGCGTGGTGGCAGATCGTGTTTATCGACAGGCAAGCGCGCGTCTTCTATTGCGCTGTTTTACTCATTGTTGTGTTATCAGAGCGCAATCGTTCATGTTTGGACGACCATTTTCTATAGCCTCACATCACTTCAACACGCAACTGCCGTCTTACTGCGATCCAAATCTTGATGAAAGCGGCCAACTCTATCTTTTCCACATTGCTATATTCCGTTTGATGTTTATTCTTGGTGAACTGATGGACTACGCAGTTTCATTGCGACCTGTTGCATACGAAGACTTTCGAATCAAAGATCGCCTTCTCGAACAATGGATTGGGGAATTACCCTCCGAGTTACAACTGGACGACTTTCGAGTAGCCCAGGGCTTGGCGTCGCCAATCGTATCCATCCGCCGTCTCGCTGTGCAAAGTGTCATTGTCCGAGTAGCTTTTCACCATATTCGGCTCACCATTCATAGGCCGTTTTCCAGGACAGGGGATATTTCCATGGTGCCTCAAAGCCTCGATATCGCTGTCGCGTCTGCAGGCAAGGTGATCTCTCTTACCTCTTTAACAATCCCCGATACTTCTCCTGCTCGATTTATCCCCTCTCATTCTCCTATATTTGGGCACATGGCCTGGAGACCTTATCACGTTTTTGCAGCTGCAATGTTCTTCACATTTCAGCTCATCCAAAATCCTGAACAACCCGCATCGAAGATGTTCAAGAACTACATCGCCAAATCACTCACGATCTTGGAGCACTCGCCTAACTCGTCCCCGGCGCAGAGCTCATTGACTGTCCTACGCACATTGGCTCCTCTATATTCGGACCAATACATTGCTTTGAGGCCTCGAGACAAGGAGAAAGATAAAGGCGCCGTCTTGGCCAAAGTGAAAACCTTGGCATTTCCTCATCAAGACCCGCCGCTGAATACAGTCAAGATCGAAGATTCTTCTTCTTCGATCTTTGATGTAGTTGGTGGCGATCCCAAAGATCTCTCTTCTCTGGCGCCGGAAGGACATTTCTCTAGTGATTTGATTCCACACAAGTCGGAACATATTTCAATTGCACCGATGATGCAAGAATACCCAATAAACCTACCACTCATCGGCGAGCCTCCTTCCTACTACTCAACAATGGCATCCCAATATCTCCACAACCATCCATTTCATCAGTCGAACGTACCTGTGTCGTATCAAGATGGTTACACGAACTACCACGGTCATAATAATAATCAGCAACGGCAGGAGTCTCACCAAAACCAAGTTCTACACGCACACTCGTCGAACCTCGCCATGGGATCGTCCGCTGAAGCATATACACCTGTTGCAGACGATTGGCGAGGACCAGTTGGGTTTGGACAGGGTGAATGGATGCATTTCATTGGGGCGTTGGCGGGTGTAGGAGAACCAGGACCATCTTGAACAGTTACATAATTTTGTTTTCCAACGTGATCAACGATGTTGTCCGACGGGAAGGACAATTTTTCAGAAATGTCACCGGGCATCATTGCAGAAATATTGTTTGGTATTAGTTAAACATTTTGTACGGGGACGGGAAGGCCCTAAAGCGTGCCTCGACGCCGAAGCAACCACAAAGACTTGAAGCTCGCCCTCTTCGTTGTAAGAATCTTATACTTTTTTCGGCATTAGCTTGTAGTACTACTACTGCCCAGCATACCCCCTATTTGTAGTGTAAATAGATACCCAGCAGACTTATTACGATCAAAACTCCCTTCCCTACGAGCCTCGACTTGCCTGCGTTTTGCTCCGAGGTATGCCCGCTCGTATTGCCACTTGCATGGCTGTCGCCGTGCGTCCGTTCCGCCATTCGCTATTGCATCATATCGCCTCTGTTATGGTGTTCTAATTGTATAATAATACTGCGCGCAGCTGTAAGCATATCTATA
>QLOR01002636.1:0-87942 GCA_003313825.1 Sarcodon aspratus | reverse complement strand
AGACGACGAAGATTGCTAGATTCTCATGTGTTTTCAGGAGGAGACTTGGCAAGATAGGGGACTGTATTTTTAACGCCAGAGATTCCAATGTAAACTGAAATATCTTGCTTGAATTTCGAATTGCCGCAGTCGCGGAGTTTGATGATGTCACGTGAACAGGCCCCGCTTGCAAGGGTCCCACACTGCTTTGCGAATCAAGCACTGCAACATTGTTAAGGAAGGAAAAGAAGTAATCAAAGATAGTTTGATGATGGAACCTGAGGCCTGAGGCCGATGGCCCCGATGAATGGCCAAATTGAGTGTATGGGCCGGGTGCTAAAGGCAGGCAAGGTCTGTTTGTAAAGATAGTAAACGTTGTTGCGAGTTGCGAGTTGCTGCGAGGTAAAAGCGAATTGTCATCGAAAGAATTGTCGAAGGCTGAGCGCTGAGGCTGTGTCTTATGGCACAGAGTTTTGCGTGTTGATCAAAGATGGAACCCACCACGGAAATATAAGTGTTCCGATGCACAAACGAGCTCGGACGACCGCCATGCGGTATGTGCAGGAGAAAGCATGAGTTAGGAAAGCATGATTTCAGACAGCCATGAGGAAAGGCGTCAATCAAATACACAGAAAAGAAAAGATTTAGGCAGGGTGGTACAGTAGTCGCGGTGCTGCTGACACATCAAGCGCTGCAGCCGAGTACTGTGGCATCAACTCAGCACTGACGGCACCCAGGGTCGGTGCTGTATCAGTTGCGTTGCCAGGATGAGATGAAATGCGGGGAGATGGGATTTTTTTTCTGCTGGATGATGCGAGCTGGAAGCGTATGATACTACCTGAGAACGCGCGCCTAATCAGCAGATCTATAAGGAACGTTTACTTGATCACCGTTGGAGACCCACTCAATCTGTCGCTCCGCGCTCACAGCATTCAATTGCACCATCATGCAAGTCGACGCCTCGAGACCGTGGCCTTCGTCTTCTGTGAGCGACCATCCCGTGTTTCCACTCGATTCTCCTTTGTCTGGCACGTACCGCTCCTCCCTTTCCTACCCAACGCCGTCCGATAGTCATCGCTCTTCTCAGTACACTGCGCACCGTACATATTCTTACTCCTCAGACCTCCCCTATTCTTCCACGAACCATCCTAGTCTGATACACGTTTCATCGACGACGTCCTCTTGCTCTTCCTCTTCGTCTCATAGCTACCCTAATTCGCACTACGATAGTATGCAAAATCCTCCTCGATTTCCTCCTGTCCACTCTCAAAGTTTACCATCCTCTCAATCTCTCGTTCGCGATGGTCGTGCAAGCCCTCCGAGGCAACTGATGCCACCCCCCGCTCTATACACGCATCCCAGTCAAATCCAAGACTCTCCACCGTCTCCCGAGGCTCGAAACTCGTCTTCGCTTCACTCACAGTTCTCAGCAATGCCATCTATGCCTCGTCTACCTCCCATTTTACAAGTGGAAAAACAGCAGGTGACGACTTCCGCAACTCAAGCGGCTAGCGCCAGCCGGCGCAGGAACGAGGCTCACTTTATGTGCCCGGTCCCAGGCTGCGGTAGTACATTCACTCGCAGGTTTAATCTCAGAGGTGTGTTCGTATGTCACTGGTTTTGTCAATGGGTTTTCAATTTCCATCCCAAGGTCATTTACGTTCTCATACAGAAGAAAGACCCTTTGTATGTGAGTGGCCAGGCTGTGGGAAAGGTTTTGCTCGACAGCACGATTGCAAGTATGTTATATCTGCCGTCTCTTTCCCTCGTGATGTGTCCTAATGACTGTGTTTCAGACGTCATCAGAATCTTCATTATTCAAAATCTCAACAACATGTATGTCACGGGTGCCGTAAGACGTTTAGTAGACTGGATGCCCTAAACGTGAGTTGATTTTTCACCTGTCCCGATTGTCCAAATATTGATCACAGGTATATTGATTTTCTCAGAGGCACTGTATGTACACATTTGAACCTTATCTTTGTCTGGGCGCAGCCGATTATCTGATACTTTTCTTTGTGCAGTGCGCTCCGAAGGCGGCGTTGAATGTCGAAACACGCAAGATGCTGTGGCTATTGCGGACCGCCTTAGCGGTAGTCCCGATGAGGATGACTGGGAGAAACGGACGGCCAGCTCGGTGACTTCCAGCCAGTCCCCACGTTGAATTGGCGTTGGGCGCCATGATGGCCTATGATTCTCAATTATGACTGGTAGTTTGTTTGTAAATGGCAAGTCTTATTCCGTCTGAATGGCGACTATTCAATTGTCGAAGTATATCTTTACTCTGCCATCTGGACGCATTGTATAGTGTATGTCGTATCGTATTTATGCCAGTAATTCTGATTATAGATCACGTCTTTAAGTCCCATCCCGTTAATCCCCTTGTTTGCACGTGATTACCGGGGTTACGGAAGTCAGCGCTTCATCCGGTGCAGCTGATTGTCCGCCAGCGTCAAAATCAAGAACAGTTATACCGGAGAATAACTTGATCTCTTTGTACTCGCTATGGCACTTCCTATGCTCATCGGAGGAGCACTCAACTGTGGCCCTGTGAATCCATTACAGGGATTAACGAAAACATTTGATCAAGACAGAGGCGTTCAGCAGGTAAGGTTTCAACTTGATAACTCCCGTTGTCGCCCACTTATTTGGCTATGACACCCGCTATACCAGGATCAGTTTGGTGCAGGCCGTGCAGGCCCCTCTAGAGAAGTACGCAGCGCGAGTCCTTGTACCCTTCACACACTTGCCTGAACTACGTTCACCGCTTTAGACATTTCGGACGCAACAGTTACCCTCACGGCAGCTCGACCAAGATGCAGCTAGTTTCTTTTCGGCGGATCGCCCAATCGGCCCTTCTGTGTTCGACATGACTAACTTGAATGCCTCACTCCCGGCCGCCTTGCACGAGACGCCATCGATTTCGCAGCCACTGCACCAGCGTCAGGAATTTCATACAGTTTCATGGGCTGCAGATTTCTTGCAACACCAACATCAGCATGCCGGAACTAAAAAAACCGGGACATCGGTTCCTGTCCTCCGACCAGCGCCTGGTCTTAGCATCCAATTTCCCACTCGAGGTTGAGCGTTCCTTTTTTTTTTAGTTACTTAGCGTCGCTAAAGGAATTATGGCTAGGCAATGACAATCTATGGGCTCCACCGGCCTATCGTCCGTTACACAATTTAGCCGCCCCTCTACCTTCTCACATCATGACGGACGCCGGTGTTTCAAATACGAGTTTGAAGCCTGATCGTGAGCTCTTCTTCCAATCGGTATGAAACCTTTTTATCAATCAGGATGAGACATGGATAGCTTCCCTTTGGGATCAAGATTTCATAAGAAGGACGCCTCCCAGCATCGGTGAACAAACACAAATTGCGCAGGACCTCGCAAGGGAACAAATTTCCCACGGTCCCGCTGATGGTGACGCCGATGCACTTTCGCGTACAGCGGGTCTTCTCGTTGAGACATTGCGAGACGAACCTAACCCAAAGTTTAGAAATAGCGAATTCATGGGATTTATGCGATCACTTCGGGACAAGACTCTTGTTGTCGAAGGAAAGGAAATCATACATAGAGAAGGTCCAGTGTCAGAGATCGTTGGGCTTACCGATGACATCGCGAACAGCATGGCTGTGAAAGGCAAAGGAAGAGCGGTGGCCGATATACCCGTTGCATCTGCATCTCAGTTGTCGCAGCCCGTTGGTATGCCTATGAGCATGCTGAACTCAGGGCAAGTGCACGATGGGGGCTTTTACGTGGAACCGATTCAGCACGCTGTGGCAGATCAGCCTTTACACGAGGATACGACAGCCTCTCCATCTTCTGCGGATGAGGTCTACGAATATTTCCGTCAAGATAATGAAGATTACATCCAGTATCAGAACGAACGAAACAACCATTCACCCCCCGTTGTTGGGGGTTGGAATGACAACACAGCAGAATGGAACAAGCTTCAAAGTGACTGGGATTCGTTCGAGGCTACATCTATAGGGATCAGACCTATTGCGAATTATCAGTTTACTCCAAATAATCCATACCTGCTAGGCGAGAGGTCTGGGACGACATCAAACCATTCACTCCATAGTTATGAAACTTATGAGGTTAGTTGCCCATCCAACTATCACTCCAGTGTTTCCAATGTCACACGTCCTTTCCACAGAGTGTGTTAGAGCTGGAAGCGGCTGTACAACGTGAACCTACTGATGCAAGAGTGTGGTTTGCCCTCGGAGTCAAGCAACAAGACAACGAGAGAGAATCTAAGGCCATCGAGGCATTGCGCCGTTCTGTCGAACTTGATCCAGAATATTTGCCTTCTTGGCTGGCGCTTGGAATCTCCCACACAAATGAATCTAACCGATCAGGAGCCTATGACGCCATCAGAGAGTGGGTCGTACGACACAAATTCTACAAGTCACTTCCCATAAAGTTGAACGCGGACGCCATGGCGCATGCGACGCAGCTAGAGAGGTATCAGGAATTGATCAACTGCTTGATCGCGATGGCAAGGAGCGAGGTTGGCGGAGACTTAGATGCTGACATTCAGGTGGCCTTGGCTGTGTTGTTGAATTCCAATGAGGTGTGTGATTTTATACGTTGTTACGAGCAGCATGAGACAACATGAACTCAGGAATATGCGAAAGCTACCGACTGTTTCCGAACAGCACTGGCTGTCCGACCGAACGTAAGTGATTAGTACAGTCATCGCCCCATACTAATAATTGTCTGCGTATTTGTCCAGGATTGGGTGCTTTACAATCGGGTTGGTGCCACGTTGGCCAACGACGGTGCTGCGGAGGAAGCGCTTGAATATTATTATCGAGCGCTGGAATTGAATCCGATGTACATTCGCGCGAGGTGCGCTTTTAACTATTTGTATATTTCTCACTCATTGTCTCTTCTGATGACAACAGATTCAATTTAGGAATCTCGTGTACAAACTTACACGTAAGTTTTTACCTCTGATCCGAGAGATCTTTGGAACAATGTTTTTTTAGAGATTTGAAGAGGCTGGGAGACATATATTGGATGCATTGACCTTACAGGATAGTGATACAGTCGGAGATGCAAGGGGTGGCGTAACATCCGCGGCACTTTGGAATTGTTTGCGTACGGTATGTGTGCATATGAATAAGATGGACTTGGCGGGAATGTGTCTATCGCAGGATCTCGAAGGTAGGGATTGAAGCAGTTGTCATTCGCGTTGTGAGCTAAACCTAAACCTTGTCATTGTAGGTCTCCGGCAACAATTTCATTCTTGACTGTGGGATGTAGACAGGCTTGAAGGATATCGATATGAGGGATGCATATTCTACATTTAGGTTGACCAGACTGCGCCACGTAGGAATGTCAATGTCTTCTAATGTTATTTAATGAGAATTGTGAATCTGCCAAACCTGGTTATGATTGATGCCTGGTATTATCAGCTTTTTTCGTATCATTTCATGCCCAGCCTCTCTTCTTTAGACCATGTTTTCCTCTGTTTTTCTGCCTCTTCGGCAGCGTTATGGGCTTCTTGAGCGATAATTTTGTCCAAATAACTAGTTGCCCATCCTTGAGTATCCGTTTTCTTTGCATCAACGAATTCTCTAACGATTTGAACGTCCGTATCGTTCATGGGGATGAGTGTGGGTGGTCTCCGTATCATGTCTTTGTTTGATAGTTGGCAGCGTATGTCGTGTCGACTGCGGAGGAGGTCGAGGTTCAAGGATGGTTAGTGTGCACAGTTGAGCTGTTGTTGAGCTGCGCGTCGGACCTTTTAGTATGATAAAACAGGAAGGGTTTCTATAATCAATCCATTCAACTCCTACCTTCCTCCTCAACGCCCATACTTATACTGCTTAGTTGTTTTTACATCCTTGAAAACCTTTAAGACTTGCGAATCCGTCTACAATCTCTACTACAATGGATACGGTTTTGCATGTGGCAGAATCCATCAAATCTTTCCGAGTGCGTCGTGCATACGTCTGCCAGCAGCATCCAGGGGGTCAGCTATAGAATGAAACATATTTGCTTCTAGGAACAACGATTCAGTGCGCTCAGGTCACCGACAGAGTTTTTTGACTTTCATCGTCTTTCGAGGCCTGCGGATTTGAATCAGGCTACATCTGTGAGTTTGTCGTTTCTCCTGAACTTTCCTCATAATGGTGGGATAAGATCCAGCGCTGACGTTTATTGGTCTGTCTTTCCTCACCATAGCGTATATCGTACAACACACGTTATTTCTCTGGTGAATATCTCATGCATTTTTTTCTGTTGTTGGGATTGTTGTGTTATTGGTTGGGTTGTGTTGCTGATGGTGTTTTTGTTTGGGTGACGGACAGGCAACTATGGAATTGTGATTGCGATACTGGCGGTCTATGCTGTGTACGTGTACTCTCCACGATATTTCCATTCATTCATCCATTATTTATTTATCTATCTATCTATCATTTCATTTGTATCCTGCAGTCTCAGCAACCCCATCCTCCTCGTCGCCTTGGGATTCCTCGTCGGTGGTTTCGCGGCAATTAACAAATTAGGTAACGCCCCCCTTCAATAATATCAAACGACACCAACCACAATAATAACGATACACGACTTTTTTTCCCCATCAAGGCGCAGACCCAGTCCAGTTTGGTGACAAGGTGATAACGCAAAAGTCGCTCTACACCACTCTGTTCGTCATCGGTATCCCGCTTCTGTGGTGGGCTTCCCCCCTCGGAACTTTCTTCTGGCTCGTAGGCGCCTCGTCGATTCTCATCATCGGTCACGCGACCATTATGGAGCCGGGTGTCGAGAGCGAGTATGCACAGGTATCAGATAACGTCTGATTACCTGCCTGTCCGGCCATCCAGAGAAAGAGAGACTCGGTCGAGAGGACATAGAGTCGTTTTTGCAAGTTCGACAAGTTATTGTGCGACGATATTCATATTCGATAGGTCTCCATTTCTCTATTATTATATCTCTGTTCCGCGGACATAATATAGCACATTTTGTCGTTTAAGCCAAAAAACAGCACTGGCAAAGCAGTAAGATATCGTGAAAACAAGACCCCCATTATCTTGGAGAGATTGTATGGCTAGGATATATATATATATATGTTAGACTTGTATTCATTCCTACCTCTCCCTCCATAAGTGTGTTTCAGTGTCAAGAAAATTACAAGAGGGGCAGCCATTGTCCTGTGTCCACAAGGAGTCAGTTGCAATGAGACGGGTACGCATATTCGAAAGAATTACCGATAACAAGACTAGGCAAATCCCAAAGATCACGTCGGATGGAGAAACAAAAAGTACAAGGTACTGGAGCCCCGCTCGGCTTCAACAGAACACAATGAGAGAAGACAGATTGCGTCGTGTTTTCAAACGCGTGAGACGCAAAATTCTCCCAATACTCTACCACAGACTGGTTCTCGAATAACTTTGAAAGCCACTTATCAGACTAAACGAACGACAAACAAAAAGAAACGAAACATACTTCATAAATAAACTTCTTCCTGCTAGAGGCGTCCCTCCCTTGCGTCACAAGAAGTTCCTCTTTCGGCCACTCTGTCAACATGCAAAATTCGTCTCCAACAAGAACAATCTCCCCTGTTCTCCTCCATGCAACTGTAGGAGTGCCGCTGAACGAGATCAGCTTGTCCAATTCCTTGTATATCATAATTATATTGGTGACTGAAGATGATTAATAGTTGAGATGGACCCACGAGAAGCGATCTCTGGAAACATTTTTCCACAAATACTTCGTCCTCTTCAGCAAGAGGCATTTGCAGAGCGATCAGTGACGGTCGGAAAATCGCTAGTGCACGAACGATACGCAAAATGTCGTTCTTCTCAAACCTGTCAAACACCAATAAGATACAAGTCGAACGGATGTCCATACAAGAGCATACAGACCTCGAAACCAGAAACTTCATCAAAAAGTGATAACCCTCGGTGTAATCGTAGCTCTTCGTTACGCTGTCATAGAGGCTACAATGTCGGTGTGACCCTGAAACACCTCCCTCGTGACTGGTTGAGTCGTCTTCGGAATTTGAGACTTGCGGCAAAGAAGCAGTGGAGTTATCAGGTGACGTAGTTGCCGTTCCTGACTGAATAGACTGCGCTGAATATCGACTTGGGAAGGTGGAAGGAACTGTACGACTATGTGGCATCGTGTATTGGAGTAAATGATTTGTCGAAGGAGGTCGTGTAGGGATTGAGTAGGGAAGAAGAGAGCTCGGTGGAGATAAGGCAGACATGCCTGCCAATCCTTGATCATCGTACCTTGCTGTACTCGACGTGTCGGAAGGATCTTGCGAATAGTCGGCTGATCCGGACCAAGGTGCGTCAGTGAAAGTCGGAGAAGTCTGCTGTGTTGTAGTGGAGTTGGAAAGAGGAGGTGTGGATCCACTATGACCGCTTTCCGGAGGGCTGTTGGTGGTGCCTAGGATAGCCGACAATATGGAGTATTCCAAATTTGCGGCTTCAGAGCCGAAGGAGGAGAAATTGGGTGAAAAGTTGTAGGGGGCATTTGTATCGAAGGGAGATGTGTATGTTGCCGTCGTAAATGGAAAAACCGGCGATACGGGCGACATGAAAGGTTCAGCTAGAAAAAACAGAGTCGCACAACTTAGAATGCCGTTACTGAAGAAAAACGAGAGTAAAAAGATGCGGACATGTCGATATAGGTGCTGCTGGAGCAGGCGAGGATAGTTCTGACAATGTTGATAGCTGTCGCTGCTGCACTTGTGGATGTTGATCTTGGTCGGGATTTGTGTCTTGGACAAACTGGTTATCGCTCTTTCCAGAGGACTTCTCCCTCTTGAGAGCCTCTTTATAGAGTATAAACATGACGAGACTCCCGGAGAGTTGAATCGAAATGTACTCACCGAGTTCTTCGTCGTCCAAAAGATATTTTGCTTTTTTCCGATGACCTTCGACACAATTGCTTTCCATGCCACGCTTTATGCAACGCTGACATGGTCGAGCTGTGCATAATTAACGGAGGACTAGACGAGGAACAAGGCTGTGTTGGACATACAATCATCACAGGTTAAATGAGCTTTCTGGCAATGAATACAGGCCCGATTTGCCTTCTTCTTCTTTGGACCAGTCTTTGATGGAGAGTCGCTCGACATGTCGGTGCGTTTGCGCTTTGTTGTTGCAGCAGGCATGGTGAGCTTTTTCTTTGATGGAGTAGAAGATGAAGACGAGGATGAGGCGTTGTCGTTGGGCATAGAAGAAGAGGAAGACGCTAGGGCGGGGCCACTTGAGTGAATGGAACGGAGAGGTGTCGAGAGCATGATGGTAATGAGGACATATAAACAGCCCACAGAGAAAAAAAAAGATCGGGGTAAGAGAGAAGGCGCACTTGCAGACGGGCTGAGGTTAGGACTTGTGGATCAGGTCACACCCCCTTTGAGCTTCAGTCTCTCGGCTCTCTCCCTCCAAAACACCTTGGTCGACTCGAAAATAAACGAGGAGTAGGCTGATGCAAAACAGTGCCGTGGCTACTCTTAAGAGATTTGGTTTTCCCACTGGGGAAGCCGGCGCGGGCGCCTTGTTGTTTCTCAGTTCACCCCGTTTCTACCGGCTCATCTAAACATGTTCACAGAATTCATGCTCGTACGAAAACCAGGTGGATAACGCAAAAATGGCGCATAAACATTTTTGAATCAACTGCAAAAGGTCGTTGTTGCGAGACCCCAGACACAGAGAAGATCACGACCGTTAAATGCGAAGTGGCATCACATCTTACGGCCTTGCGAATGACGGGGCTCGGTTGCCTAACAGGGCTTCTGGTAGTAAGAATTGCTCAGAGACTAGGAGAGGAATCGATTCAATGAGATGCACTAGGATTCGTGTTACTAAAGTGGTGGGATGTGCATGTTAAGGAGTGGGTAAGGTTACCATCATTGTTCATATAGTCCGAGATAAAAATTTGTTGAACCTATCGTTCCCTGACAGGATGTCCCCTGCCGCCTTTTGGGCCACAGTGACAAAACGGGCAGTAGGTACGGACATTTCGATGTCCACGCTCTTTTTCGACAAATCGATACCCCGGATGCCGGCTGTTGCCATTCATAGGCCGCGCTAATCTTGTTCGTGATTGGTCTAGTTCTCCTCCAGATCTCCCGTGTTATCCTGCTCTCCATGTTTCGTAACTGAAACGATTCCTTACCTTTGTTCTCCCCCATCTCATTCTCCAACATCCTTCACCTGTGCGTGGTGTGTGCCTCCCAACAACTATCTTATCACAAGGGGCAGTCAAATCGAGACCCCTGCCACTTTGCTTGCGACCAGAATATACACCGTCATTACCCCATGTGCATTCAACTTGAGGGGGCTGTCAGAAAAGTTCCGTTGTATCAGACCTCCATTCTGAGAGGATGAGATAAAGTCTCTGATGGCCCGGCATGCACGAAGCAGGGCTCATGACCAATTACACTTGCAGCGAAAACGCCGCGTCTCGACCTGTTTTTAACTTATCCACAGCTTGATGATCGTGCGTTTATCACCCATGTAAGACGCCTACATAAATTTTAGTTGTTCTGCGGAGCAGGTCTTGATTTTTCATTCCGTTGAACGAGCAGGTTGCGTCATGGATCATCTATGGGCCCGAAGCCGTAAACCATACAGCGGCTGTATTGCACAAGAAGGACGACCGCTCAACCGCTCATTGCTACTTGCCTACTACGATATTAAATGCTCGTCTTTGGATTCTCAATCCTGGACCTCCGCCGCCAGCCTGCAACGAGATGCCATAATGATAACCTCTCTCAGACCTTCTCTGCCATGGTAAGGCTCGCAAGTAAAGAGTCTTTTCGCTGCAGCTTCGACGTGTACCAAGTCGCAAGTTGTTGGAACTAACAGGAACCATCTGGCATTTCAAATCCATTACGATTTGGCGGGGTCGGCTATTCTGATCACTTGCCATTTTCTGAAAATTTGTTAATCCGGATTTACTGTAGTAGTCATCAATGTTTACGTATCTTTGAATCAAGCTTTGCGCACTATGTAATAGGTTGAGACGGGTCATCAAGACTATCATTACTACCGTACCCGTCTCCCTAAAACTACTCGTTCAACCCCCCATAAATCATTCCATATCTCCGTGTGATTCATATCCCCTTCTCTCAATAGTATGTCCTCGACATGCCGTGCTTGTCCCTTGCCAACTTCCAACACAACAAGTCCCGAGCTTTTCAACACTCCAGCCAAGGAGACAAATTTTGCAATGTGGCGGTAAAAAGTCAATCCACGATCATCGATAAGATCAAGATCGCCTAGTAACGCGCGAGGATCTTCATACTTTGTAACCGACCTCGATAACGTCTTGTATTCCTGCAGTGGAATATAAGGCGGATTTGAACTAATGAGATCGAATGGCGCTCGCTTATCAGACAGGATGTACGATGAGAACGACTCGTGCAGTATGTCCGCGTGCAGCATATCGAACGTGTTCCTTCTACACATTTCATGACCCTCTGACGGAAGCAAATTGTGATCTATGGCATTTTCTGTTGCCAGCGATAGTGCCTCGGGAGAAATATCGACTCCGAGGGCATGGGTGCTTCCCGCTGGCCATAGATGGCCGAGGAGAATCGGTATACAACCGCTGCCTGTGCAGAGATCCAATACAGATATCGGCTTGGAAGCTGTCGGCTTCAGTAACGAGCCAAGTTGAAGTGTCCAGTTTTCCGTCTCTGGTCGAGGAATTAGGGTAGGAGGTCGCGTTTTAATTGATATCGGTCCAAATGGCTGGCTGCCTATGTGGTAGAAGATGGATGTACTGCACTGTAAAGCAAGAATGGGACGGGCCTACCTACCGAGAATGTATTGTAGAGGCTCCCCCTTCACGCGCCTTCGTACCATATCCACCAGTTCTTCCGGGTCCAAACTGGATTGTCTGAATTTTAGTTCTTCTCGCATCCATCTTAGTTCTAGCCTGGCAGATTCCAATCCGATAGACCTTGCCAATAGAGTGAGTAAACTATGACGATTTGGAAGCGATGGTGGGGGTCGTCGCATAAAGTTCAGGTCAACGAATCGCGCGTAATACTTTCCCACCTGAAAAATGCGCCACCGGACCGCACTTGATGATGATGATGAGCTCCAACACATCAATCATTATTTCGTATTTATGGAGTATTACACTGTCAATGGCGTATTAGTAACTACGAAACCAGTTGTCTTTCCAGCACGCTTCTCAGGTAACCAGTCCAGCGACGTTCCTAGCCTTCCTTGACTCATTTCTGACACACACATACACCTCCTTCTCCTCATAATATGACTGATACGTCGACTTTATAGTGTCGAGTCACTAGAACTAGCTTGTGAAATAATTCGCACCTCCGACAATCGAAACGGGATCTGTTCCTATCACGATTCCATATTGTCCGGCTGTCCGTGTTTAATGTGGGGCGCGTAGAATATGCAACTCGAGAGGGTTGTCTGAACTGTTGTTGTCGTGGAAACCAATTGTGGTGGCGAGTTGCTCGATTCCCTCTGTAAAAAGATCTGCCAACACCTGAGGTATCTTTACTTTCGTTATCATTGGAAGTTCTGCAAACAGATCAAGACATCGGATCCAAAAGATATGAAGGCTAGTTGCTTTACGCATCATTTGGTCCTAGTGTCAACGATACTATTACGGTTGGCCCAGACTAAACCACATGCTCTGCACAAGATCTCCATGTTTGAATCCCTCTCCAATGTCGGCGATCCTGGAACCTAGGTAGATAAGACGAATAGTCAAATCAGGCCAAAACTGTGATCGCTGCAGAGCTTCGTGCGAATGCTACGCGGCAAACAGGAAAGGCGACAGTTGTGGGCACACCAAGTTGGGAAGTGAAGACACGATATTCCCCGCTTTATGTGTGTGTGTAGAGCGAGTCCTATATGTAGCACAAAAAGATCGTTGGTTGCAGAAGGAAAAAATCGAGAGCGAGAATGCAAGACCGATTAGGATGTGGCGAAGTCAGTCAGCAGGTTTCTCCAAAGTGGCATGAAAAAGTCTCCACAAATGACTCGATTGGTTTCCCGGTTTTTTCCCTTGAGCCACTACTACAAAAATTACAGGTGTTGACTACTACGCCTTCGCGAAAACAACAATGTCGGGGGCAGCAGTGGCAAGTACAAGATTCGAGCGTTTCATGAATCATCCGGCTGGTTTGTCTCCAGACCATCCATATGCGTTCATTTATAGGCCTTGACTGGTAAATCTCCAGGTCCGAAGACTGTGTTTTTCTGGGCTCCGTTGATGAAATGGTGTCTCGTTTTTGCTGGGTTGAAAGATCTATCGCGGCCGGTACAAACCCTCAGCGTTTCGCAGAACTTGGGTGCGTGGTTTCCGCTCATACCCCAGATTTCCAATGTATTGATGATCTCTCTTGTCTTTCCAGCTCTGGCAACTACCGGTGCTATTTGGGTTAGGTATGCTAGCAGGCTTGTCTAGATACTTTCACCGACGTAATTGATCTGTTGTTCTTCAGGTATTGCTTCGTCATTACCCCAGTAAACCACAGTTTAGCAGCGGTATGACTAGATTATTTCCAATAATTTGTCTCTGGATCTGAGTTTTTTTTCCTCTTCTTCTCTTTCACAGGTCAACTTTTTCGTTGGAGTCACTGGTGTGAGTCAATTGTCCAGAATTGCGCAGTACGCCCCTCCCTCTTGTTCCATAGTTCTGTTCTGATTACTTTTCTGCAGATATAGGTTCGGTCAAAAGTCTGGGAAAGATACACCCACTTCCTGAAGAAAATGCTCTCAGTAGCAGCAGCACAACATACCTTAGTATAATGTAATATTTCGACGTATAGAATGTGGTGCGGATTTCGGATAAGTGCTTTCTTAGTCATTATCTTCTGTCCATGTTGTGTGTTCCTCTAATCAACAAAGTCAACGAATCGAGCAGTCTTTCGGTCTTGTTATAGGTTCTGTTTGGGCTGCAACTCGTTGAAGCAAATGTTGTGGCTGATGCGGCTGACACTGTGTTCCCAACGTACGAACCTGACGTCTTTGCCTTGCTACATGTTGGCGATTCACTTCATCTTTTTTGAAGTGATCTCCCGGGCTTGTAACCCGGCTAATTTTCTGAGGAGAAAGCTGCACCCGAATTTTGAAACAGCAGGTGGCAATCATCACGAACTACGCTAGCAGCATTGAGAATACAGCTCGAGGACTCTTTTTTTTTTTTTTCCTGGATCAGTGCTTCTATTTTGTGCGTTCAGAGCTCTGCTGGTCAGGACATCTGATCATGATCATGTTCAGCAAGACCCAGTCCTTTTTTACTTGGCTTCCGTTCACGAGATGTCGGATATATGGAGTTATCGCCTTCGGTCGGTCATACTGATGTTGTAAAGAATCGACATGTCTTCTTGGCGTTATCAACCGCATGATTTTGACAAAATCTACTTACCCAGCAACTTTTACGATGTCGTGATGGAATGGATTTGACCGTGATAAAAGTGTCAGTAAAGATATTGTTTTCGTGTATTCCATCCGAACTTGGCCCAGGCTGTCTGCTCATGCTATGGCCCTGATTGCAACTACGGTGGCGTCACCTTCTACGAGCAAACTTGTTTCTATCTACTTGTTTGAGGTGGCGTTTTCAGTGCAATCATATGTAAATCTACCTGGTTTTCGGACGGACTCGTATTTCAAACTGTGCTCCAAAACGTCGCGAGCACGTCATCTAACGGAAATTTCTATTATCTCTCTTCACCGTTGTCTCCCACCATGAGTACCACCGTCAGCACCGGGCTGGCTTCCATCCAAACCTCTGGCGACAAAATCGAGATAATCAATCAGCTGCTTTTGCCGCACACTACCCAATGGATCCAAATCGATACCGTGGAACAAGCCCACGAAGCTATCAAATCTATGAAAGTCTGTTCATCGATCGCCCGTTTGTTCGTTGTGAGCTGAAGCGGTACGGATGTATATAATGTTGTTAGATTCGAGGGGCACCTGCGATTGCCTCGTTGGCTGCCTTGTCTCTGGCGTCTCATGTCTCTTCCGCGTTGTCTCGATCTCCAAAACCTGACTACCTTGCTTCGCCAGAGGCGTTAAAATCTCATATTCAACCTATTCTGGATTATCTTTTCACCGCTAGGCCTACTGCTGTCAACCTCGGTGCTGCTATTCGCAGGATCGAAGTCGTTTTAGATGCTGGTATTGCAGCGAAGAAAAATGCCGAAGAGGTGGCGCAGGATGTGATCGCAGAAGCCAGAAGAGTAAACGACGAGGATGTTGGTAGGAACAGGAGTATGGCGGGGTTGGGTGGGGAGTGGTTGGTCGCGGAGGCAAAAAAGAATGGTGGGACTGGTGAACGGCTGAACGTTATGACGGTGTGCAATACTGGGTCCCTTGCTACCTCTGTGAGTAGAATGATAATTCACTTGTTATTGTTGCGACATTGAGACGTGTTATGTAAGGGATACGGAACGGCTTTAGGATTGATCACCTATCTTCACGAAACTGGAAAATTGGACAAGGCTTATTTTACCCAGTCGACGCCTTATCATCAGGGATCCCGGCAAGTGACCTTCACCAGAGGCGGATGCGCCCAGCTAATTAGGAAGTCAGCCTCACATCTCTGGAGTTACTGACGCTCAAAATACCATCCGTGATGGTATGTGATAGCATGGTCGGTTCGTTATTCCAGCACAATAAGATCGATGCCATTGGTTCGTCTCTATCTTGACACGCCCTTGACGAGGTGTTGACCCTCTTGTCAAAGCCGTTGGAGCAGATAGGATAGCAAGAAATGGGGATACTGCAAACAAGGTATATTCCAATCTTGAATGGCAAGCATCATAACTCACGGATAGTTCAGGTTGGCACATATAATGCGGCCGTTTTGGCGGCTCGTCATAAGATTCCGTTTATCGTCGTTGCACCAATCAGCACGGTTGATCTGAACACGGAGGACGGATCTGGGTACGTGAATCGTATCCCCAGTAACACGATTTTCGTTAATCTTTTGTTAGGATACCTATAGAACACCGACCACCTCTTGAAGCGCGAATAATCCGAGGAGCCCTATATCCTACTTCACTGAATGCTTCTGGAGAGAAGGAGCAAGCAACTGTCATGGTTACACCATCCAACATGGATCCGAATGGTGTCTATAATCCAAGTTTTGATGTCACGCCTGCAGAGTTAATCACTGCTATCGTAACTGAAAAGGGTGTCGCTGTCAAGAAGGATGGGGAAGACTCATTCGATTTGAGCAACGTTGTATAGATCATAAATTGTAAAAATACTCTGATGGTCACTATTAGAAAGCTCGTTGCGAGCCATGCGCTCCGAATAATAATATTGCCTCGTGTCTTCTCGCAATCAACGTTCATGACCAGCCTCTGCGGATCATGCCAATTGTAGACGTATTGGTTGTCTATTGCTGTACAGCTCTGCTTCGACTTGTGCGTCTGGCGTCTTCTAACAAGACAGCTTGACGACCGCCGTGTGCCAGTAGCTCCATTGACAAGTGGCAAGAATCCGGATCAGATTAGCGAATTGATCACATTGAGCCGCGACAAGCCAACAGGCTTTGAGCGCTCCAACCAAGGATTATGAGGAGAGCAAGTTGTGAGATAACGAATCCACCCGCAAATACTAGGAAATAACATAATGATTGATTGACTGAAGAAGAAACAGAGGCGCTGGTCTTGTATCTCTTGGCGAGAACCTTGAAGCTTGAACCGGAACGAAGAGAAGGCAAGATCCATCCATGCTTAACAGCGTTCAATATTTACCCGAATTCAGCTTCTTGTCTTGACCACATCACGCACGTACGTCCAACCACCACAACACTCTTTTTGTTCCCCAATCTCTAGTGATTATGAGGCTCCTCTCGTCATTCATTGCTTTTGCTCTCCTCTCCGTCATCGTTGATGCTTCCAGCCTTCATGATGGCTTTCACCGTGCTGCCAATCATAACAAGCTTGCCCGTCGTGGAAATGGCCGTTGCAAACCCAAACCATCTTCTTCTGTTAGTGTATTTGCATCCCTGTGTTGTTTCTTCCTCTTGATATACTCCTGCAGTCTTCGGTTGCTCACAAACCGCACTCTCCACCGCCCTCTCCTTCACCTACAAAGGGTTCCAGCACGCCCAGCAACAATAAGAACAATGACGGCTCTAGCAATAACAACAACAAAAACAACGGTGGCTCTAACAACGGCAGCGGCTCTAGTAATGCAAGCAACAACGATAGCTCTAGTAACAAGAACAATGACTCTGGTAGTAAGGGTGGCAACTCCGGTAATAATGGCGGCGACACCAGCAACAACAACGCCGGCGGCAGCGTAGGAAGTATTATTCAAGGTCTCATCAACGTCAAGTCCGACTGTGGACCCACCGGTGCAACCAGTAGATATCCTCTCCCCGCCTAGCTCGATTTGCCACTGACGTGTTTTTCTAGAGCAAATTACTTCCAAATCTGGCCCGAACGGTGCCATCGATTGGTTGAATTGCGGTGTCAATGACAAAGGCTGGAACCCACCTTTCGTGACTGTTAAAGATATCATCAGTGTCGACTTGACAGAAGCTCTCAAGCAGCCTGACAGCCCTTTCCACGCTTGTGCCGATTTCCTCTGGGCCTTCAACCAATATGGCAATCAATTCGGAGGTGCGACTCTCCCTTACCAGCTCTCTTGTTCCCTTCCTCATGAGTTTTAGTTCCCCCTATTTTATTGGCTTCGATCGCCATGCAGGAGAGTACTTGTAATCCACAGACCGTTGGTGGAGCTGGCGAACAAGGTCTCATGCAAATCACCCCGGACAAGTGTGGAGGTGCTCCGGGCGGTAATTGCAAAGACGTCGTAAGTTGTCGTTCGAGCTCATATCTATTTTTCTCTTATTCGTCGTTCATACGTCAAGAACTACAATGTTATGACTGGAGCTAAATACTTTGCGGATACTCTTGCATCAAATAACGGCAACGTGCTTGTAACGGTTGGACAATACAATGGGTGGGCTCCGGGTATGACCTATGTGAGCACTTGACGGTTTCATCCCCTTGTTTGGACTTTTATTCACGGATGGTCTTCAGGCCGACGCTACTGCCATGCGCTGGTCGTGCTGCAGATGCCAGAACAACCTTGATTAGTAAGTGCTTAACGTTTTATTCTGCCTATGTAGTTAACGATCCAACCTCAATAGCCTTCACCAAATCTTCAACGGATGGATCCAGAATTACGATGCGTACTCGCACGGTCTTGGCATCTACTTCAACCTTAACGTGTGTGGTTAAGCACAACGTCCAGCGCAGCTATTTCTATCTTTATACAAGCTCGTATTATACCATTTCCATCCCTTCTTTTACCCACTCGCTCTTTTACGGAATAAACATTAAATCCAGTTTGGCATATTTGCGTATTAAGCCTAGTAATTACGACCACGGTACCGTAGTCGGTGCCGCGCAAACTTGAAATGGCATGTGCTTGTTAGTTGCTGTGACTGCTTGTGAGCTTGTCACGGTTATCTATTCCCCAACGAGTCTTCACTTGAAGCCGATCTCTATAATTTCATCATCAGTGATAGGAAAGATGAGCGACACGTCTTCAACACCCTCATCTCCAAAATCTACACCACCTTCATCGGTTCCTTCTCCGCAGCTTTCAGCTCTCTCTTTGTTGGAGGTATCTGAAGAAAATAAACAAGCAGCTACCAAGATCAAAGCCGAGGCTAACCAAGCTTTTACTGGTTAATCCTTCCTCCTGTACCTTTTTGTCCCTTGAACTAATGTTGCCCCGGTGCCTCGGCTAGGTAATAACTTTACGAAGGCAGCGGAACTATATACCCAGGCAATCGAATCGAACCCTACTGACGCTACTCTGTGGTGCAATAGAGCTTACGCTAGGATTAAACTGGAAGAACATGGTGTGAGTTGATTAGTATTTTTATATTAGATAGGATGTGCAGCTCATACGATTCAAGTATGCACTTAGTGATGCTGGTATGCACCGTCTTTATTGGCTTTTTTCATCGATCACTCGAAATTGATCGTGATTTAGGAAAGGCCGTTTCTATAGATCCGAAATATGTCAAAGTACGTTCTGTATTCCGGTTCATTGCGCGAATTCAGATGGCGTTAATATATATATCAGGCGTATTTTAGGTTAATAATGCGTTTTTCAGCTGTTGTCTGATAGGATGAAAAATGCTGACAATATTTTTCTGTCCTCAGACGGGCACAATGTCATCTACAAATGTTGAGACCACACCTTGCGGTCGACGATTTCAAGAAGGTGCTTGCTCTAGAGCCTCGCAATCAGAGTGTGAAAGCACAGTTAGAAGCTACACAGAAGCTTATAAAGAAGATTGCTTTCGAAAAGGTATGTGTGTCTCGAGGGGGTTTATTTCTCTTTACTCCACTTCTCTCGTATAGGCATGTTTTTTGATGCGTAGAGCGGGTTTTCTATAGGCGATCGAGATGGAAGAGGAGATTAGCGCGGTGCAGAGGTGTTTGGAAATCATTGCTGAAGGTCTCCTCCTACGTTATCTGGTGCTTTTATATGGTTGCTCAGCTAGATTTGGGTTGTCATAGGCGGATGCGAAGTGGACAAAGGATATGCTGGACCTATCCTTACCCAAGATGGAGAAGGAAAATTCGGCATCACTATAGATTTCGTACGGGACATGATGCAATGGTTCAAGGATGGAAAGGCTCTGCCGAAGAGATACGTTTGGGAAATTGTTCTTGGGGCATTTGCCCAGTTCGAGAAGGAACCGAGTATGGTGGACGTGACGCTCAACAAAGGACAGAGCATCGATGTGATTGGCGATGTTCACGGTGTGTATACTTTTTTTCTCCTGACGTCTTGAACTGAAAACTGATTGTGCTCTGAAGGTCAATATTACGATTTGCTTAAGCTGTATTCTTTGACGGGAGAGCCAATGGAGAATCACGCACTATTGATGAACGGTGACCTCGTTGATCGGGGTTCTTGGTCTGTTGAAGTCATTTTGACCGCTTTTGCATTCAAATGTAAGTCGGGTCGCTTCTTTCGGCGGTTGTGTAGCTAAATTGAAGCGTAAGGGTTATATCCGAGCTTTATGTATATCAATCGCGGTAATCACGAAACGAAGGACATGAACCGTACGTATGGATTCGAAGGAGAAGCGAAACATAAACACGGGGATCAGACGTACAAGGTTGGCGTTGCCTACCCTTTCTTTCAGGCATTCATCTTTGATTTATTACATTTAGCTGTTTGCTCATTCTTTCACTGCCAGTGCGTCTTGAACTTGAGACTGTTTTATCAAGACTGATCTAATTGATGATAAAACAATAGTGCCATTGGCAACCCTAATAAGTGCCTCACAACCGCCCGCTCCAAGTCCAGATAAACCTGCTATTCTTGGACCTGATGGGACTAAGCGGTTCTTCGTTGTGCACGGTGGATTATTCAGCAAGGATGGGGTGACATTGGACGAAATTCGCAAAATCGATAGGATAGGTCGACAGCCTGGACAAGAAGGTTTAATGTGTAAGTGCTCTACTCAATTGAAGTTTATGCATATTAAAGTCCCGCTATACAGGCGAGGTATATGGATTCTCTGATCGTGTAATCTCAAAACTAAGAGGATATTTAGCTACTTTGGACGGATCCCCAAGATTTGCCTGGTAGAGGACCGAGTAGACGAGTATGATTATTTCTTCACATGCGGCATTTATCTGATGAAAGTTTAGGGAGTTGGGATTGCCTTCGGTCCAGACGTGACTAAACGTTGGTGCACAGATAACAAGGTGTCGGGGATCATACGGTCACATGAGGTTCGGCAGGGTAAGCGAAATAATGTTTCGATTTGGCTCCTGCTCATCTTCTTTCTTGTATCCAGACGGCTATACTATCGAACACGATGGCCTTTGTACAACTGTAGGGATCTTCTCGTCTCCAATGTCAAACAGGCGTTAATCACCGTATATTTCTAGGTGTTTTCGGCTCCAAATTATGTTGATCAAAGTGGCAACCTTGGCGCATTTGTACGTTCTTACTGTATCTGCGACTGTCGTGTTTACTGATTGTGCATTGTCCATGAAGATCCGAATAGACGATGCTGGCTCACGAGAGTGCATCCAGTTTGAGAAACAGTGGCATCCTCCGTTGAAGCCCATGCATTATGCGCAGGGAGGGTTGGCGAGTATGATGATGTAGATTTGCAATGATTGGTTACACATGAATTGCATGTACGTTTTGCAGGGTTATTGTTGATGATCAGTGAAAGTTTGCGTCCATGAGTTTACTCTCCAGCACTTCCTTCTTAGTCGTACAGCAGTCTAGGTCCAGCTTCAAGTCAGAATCCGCATATGTCCTAGTGTCGGCCGTCCGTCAACGTTCAGCTTTCACATTGTAGCTTTCGCCTGACAAGTTCTTGGGACAGCTGATAGGTGATAACACATGACTTCACAGCACAGTCTGAGGTTCTTTGCCAAAATGTTCTAAACAGGGACTTGAGAGGTCATGCGATGCTAGATCATGCTTCTGGTCCTTCTGCATAGACAGACACTTGAATATAAGTCCGACATCGGTTTCTAATCAGGAGCTTATGATTCGTATATCCAAATTCGAGTCAACTACCAAATCGATTTTATAGGTAGACTCCATTTGAATGTAGTCAGCAGTTAAGGAGTATGCAAACTCTGCTACAGGCAAGAGATCTTGGATGACGGAATGTGGTATCTCCGAAGTTCTCATGTACTCTTGGTAATTTGGTATGGAGTGGATTTGGACCATCAATTTGATCTGAAAGTCCGCTTTCTGGAGACGGCCCGTTATTCGGGGGATGGAGAGGCCAGTTATCTCAGGCTTCACATACTCATATTTTGTATCATGAAGAATTAAAGTCGAGATGGCTACTAATGAACTTGGCGGTTGTTGATGTTTGTTGTCCAAAGGCTTCTGGTGTGACCGTCACGATTTTGTACGTAACGCTGCCCTGTGACGCGAGGTTGGCGCCGCATTCCGTTGTTACACCTCTTCTCTCGCTATGGATAAAACGAAATCAAAATTGGCTGCTTTCTTTGACGAGGATGAAGAGGAGTCTTCGTTTCCAGTGCGACAGGAACGACTTCAATCTCACCGTTCACACTAACCAACATATCGTTGTCACCATAGCCAAAGAAAGTGGACGAGTACAAATTGTCCCAATACACACAAGGTACTTCGCGCAAGTCTAAACGCGAGAAGGAGAAGGAAGCCGCGGAGGTGAAGCGGAAGGAGGAAGAGGAGCATGCAGCTAGGGCATATGCTGAATTTCTAGAAACTTTTGAAGGTGGGGGTGAGGATTCAAAGAAGAAGGGTTTTGTTAGACCTTCTACGGATTCTGGGGAGGCTTATCTTCCTCCTGGTTCCGCTGCAAATACCTCAATCACTTCGCCACGGTCAAAACCCATGGCTATGGTGAGCAAGGCATGATTCTCTCGTGATGTTTGACCCCCGATAATCTTGAGGGTTATTAGCCTCCGTCTCCACCTCTACCAGCGTCGAAGCCCAAGGGCAAGCGTGCTATGGACTCATTTTTGGAGGAAATCAAAAGGTGAAATCTCTAGCCTAGTCATTTGTGTAACAAGTTAGCTCACGCCAGAATTTCTATCAAAGAGATCAAGCTGAAAGAGAGGCAAAATATTCCCGTCATGGTAGATCTTCATCTCTCAATTATCCACACCGGCATTAATTCCAGTTAATGTAGCTGGTCACGGCAGATCTGTGACCGCAATGGCAGGTAACCTTCGACCTTCTCTAGTGTTACCCCAGCTGTCTCACACGACTGTATAGCTTACGAAGGCCAGAGTGGCAGCAAAGATCGTGGAGATCCGGAGGCGAGTCTGTTTTAGCCAGATCAATACACTTTTTTCTCATATGCTACTCATCAGACTACGAACATCTTTGTCGCTAATCTCCCCACCCACGTAACTGAGCAAAGTCTGGGCAACTTCTTTGCACGAATTGGGCCTGTTGCATCTGTAAGCGACACGTATACCTCACAGGGTCGCGTCTTACAAGAATTTTAGGTGAAAATTATGTGGCCACGCGGGGATGTTACACATGGTCCTGGAGGTGACATGACGGCCTCTAGGAGGAACAAAAGCTCTGGGCTTAGTGGGTTCGTATCTTTCATGAAAAGGAAGGACGCAGAATCTGCTCTTCGTGAACTTGACGGATTTGATTGGGGCGGATCTATTCTCAGAGTGGGCTGGAGCAAGGCTGTACCTGTTGGTACAAAAGCTTTATACAGTAGGTGCTTTTGACGCGTCACATTTGCAGATACTTACCACCTGTGATATTGTATGAACAGCAGCTCAAAAGGCGCGGTCAAGGTCGCGTTCTAGGTCTCAAGGTAAAGAAGTCGATAGTCGAAGTCGCTCACGTTCGCCGTCGAGACCATCAGAACGTTATCGGTCTTACCGACGCTCTTCGCGGAGTCGTTCGTGGAGCAGGTCTCCCAGTCGATCAAGGTCACCTCAACGAGGGGCTGAGCGTGGATCGTACGGGCGTTCGGGTAGATATAGTTATAGCCGCAGTCGATCCCCGCATCGTCGAAGGTTGAGTCCAGACGAGAAAAAGTCTATTGGTGATGATGACGTGACCGATGAATTTATCCGAATGGTGGCTGCAGAGGTCAAGAGTCGCGGTATCGACTTCGAGAAGACTTTGAAAGAGAGAGAAAGGAATAATTCAAAATACTTGTTCCTTATGGATCGTAGAGTAAGTCTTGCTTTGTGTACAGTAAGCAGCTGATATGACACACATTTCCAGCATCTGCGAAATAACTTTTACAGATCACTTGTGCACAACGATAGGATCATTCAACCAGAATTTGACGACGAAGTACTCTTTGCATTGAATATCACTGTTCGCTGCCTGACCTTATCAAAAGGGGTACAACTCGGTTTATTCCACCGACTCTGC
The DNA here is from genome assembly GCA_003313825.1 of Sarcodon aspratus. NCBI lineage: Eukaryota > Fungi > Basidiomycota > Agaricomycetes > Thelephorales > Thelephoraceae > Sarcodon > Sarcodon aspratus. The sequence continues at coordinate 64,080 of QLOR01002636.1, read as the reverse complement.
GGAGGAATCAGAAAGGGAACGTGTTCGTAAACACCGTCTTGGACGGCTTGCCCGCCGAAGGTTCGAGGCAATGATTCGTGCTCTGTCCGGTCGACGCGGAGAATTAGCTCGGTGTATGGCTTTTAGTCTCGAGCATGCAGAGGCTGCTTCCGAGGTAAAATCGTTCTTTGATCATTCAAAAACTTTTTTTGATCAGCTTGTTTAGGTGACAGATATTATCATCTCATCCCTTCTCATTCCAGAGACCCCTGTTCCTCGAAAAGTTGCGCGCTTGCATCTCATATGCGACATATTGCACAATTCAGCAGCTCCCCTGCCGATGGCTTGGAAGTTTCGACAAGAGTTCCAGTCGCGCCTTGGATTGGTTTTTGACCATCTGTCCACCATATATCACTCATTTCCAGGACGTATTACTGCAGAAACATTCAAGAAACAGATATTGAGCGTGGTAGAAATTTGGGAAGATTGGATTGTCTTTTCGCCTGATTACACGTTAGAGCTCAGATCTCGATTGGATGGGACGATTACAGAAGATGAGAAACCAGAAGACACGACAGACACGATCGAAATTCAGGAGAATGCAACCGATTATTCCTCGCGATTCAAGGCTAGTTCTTTCAAGCCAGCGGATCCGAGCAGTGGGGAAGCTGGAGAGGGACAAGGCATGGACAATGACGGGGACATCGATGGAGAGCCGGTGGACGATGTTGATGGAGAACCGATCGAAGATCTGGATGGAGAACCGATGCGAGATGATGATCTAGATGGGGAACCGTTGGTAGAAGACGACGTTGATGGAGAACCTATGGATGAGGACATGGACGGTGTGCCGATGCAGTGATGACTAGCTGTTTCTACAAAGTCCTTTTTGTTTGCCTGCGGTTGCCGTGGTGATTTAATTTAAAGGAGTTGTCGGATGAGCATCGGACTTGAAAGACTCGCTCGGTTCACAAACTTTTGTGGTTTTCTTAGTATGGAAAATCGTTTGTCAGCGGCACATCGGACTGATATGAGATCTTTTGCATTTCTTCTGGTCCACTTGACGAGCCCTGTGGATGTCTCAGCAAACGGTCGCAAAACCTTCATTGCAGGGGGTTAGAATCAAAGCTCGCAAAGGCGCCGTTAAAGCGCACGCCAAACACGAACCGACAGGTCCGTTTTATTGTGCACATTTCAGACGAGGCTTGAAGTTCATGAACCCTCATAGTCTTCCGAGACCAACTGTACAAACATTTAGAAACAGTCCCACCCGACGACTTTGACGTTTTTACAAACAAACTTATCCAAGCTGGTTCGCAACTCGAATTTCTCAAATATGCAGATGCTCTTTTCGAGATCTTTTTCGTCGGCGGTCTTCTTCAACCTGGCGGGAACTACATCGACGACGGTTCTCCCTCTTGCACCTGGGCCATCGTCAACGCGAAAGAGCCGGCCACGGTGGATGACTTGAAGCAGTACGTCGACGTCCTGAACAAGCTCATCCGAAGGTAGATCTAGTGCTCTGTGATCATCGATATTGGATAAACTCACGACATGTAATCAGATACAAGTATTTGCAAAAACCATTGGAGGAATCTGCACTACCAACTCTACTTCAGTATATCAACCGCTGGCCCGCAGCTCAGAAAGATAAGCTCGCGATGACGATCGGGCTCATCCTGTCACAAGGTCTTATAACAGCAGGTTGTCTACAAAGTCTTACAAAAGATCACCTTATCAAGAATGGTACTATTTTCTTCCTTGTTCCATTGGTCAAAAGGTTGAGTTTTATTCAGATGTCTCTGCCGACGTCATCGCGATTGTATTTCGCACATATCTAGGTGGTCAAAGCATTGATCACCTTGCGACTACCCTCAAGCGTGGTGGGATCAAAGATCTGTTAGCGTTCTTCCCTCCAAATAAGCAAGAAGATAAGACTTTGGACGAGTATTTCCGTAAACAGGGAATACCCCAGGTCGCAGATTGGTGGACAAAGAAGAAATATGCTATTCTCAAGGAGGGCATCATCAAGGCCATTCAAACCTCGTTGGAGCAAGGAGAGGAGAATGCAGACGTCAGTTCCCCACGCCCCCGCGTTCCTATATTCTATAATTATCCCCCCCTTTTTGTAGATCATCGCAGCAATCAAGACGAGGCAAGAAGAGCAGCCTCTTCCTGAAACTGAACTAGTCCAATGCATCTGGCAAGGTCTGATCTCGTCTGTGGAGTGGAGTGCACGTCCAGATCAGCACGAGGGGCTCGCTGTCAAAGAGGTCTCTGTGAGTCGCGCGCGTTCTTCGTTCTTTCTCAGATCATCCCCCCCGGTTCTCACATCTCGTTCCTGCGTCCGGACTTAGAGGTTCACCGAGGTGCTGGAGCCATTTTGTAATAATCCAAAGACCGAAGTTACCCTTATCAATGCTGTACAAGTATATTGTTACGAAGACACGCGCGTCATGAAGGCGTTTCCGCAGATGTTGAAGGTTAGCTCTTGTTCTCATAATGTAAAAAACAAGTTCTAATGGAAACCCATGATACGTAGATCTTATACAACAAGGATTGTATTTCTGATCAGGCCATCATTTATTGGTCCCAAAAGGGCGCAAAGGCTCAGGGGAAGCAACACTTCCTCAAGGCTGCAGAACCCTTGGTCAAGGTATGCCGATCTCTGAGTATCATCTTTCACTTTCACTGATCCGTTTCGCGCAGTTTTTGCAAGAGCAGGAGGACGAGAGTGATGAGGAATAAGTAAATACAGGTTAAACCCAATGTCGTTCGTAGTGTACATGTCTTTATTCTTACACAAAGCGAACGAGTCATACTAGAAGATAAACTACGAAATAAAGCACATGAAAACAACAAAACAAGGGAAGACAGGCCTCGGATAACCACTATCAACACGCGGCTGCATCTTGTACGCTCCTATCCTGCACCAAAGTGCTTTTTACGTCCTTCGCCTAACGGGCTTCTGGCAACAAAGGAAAATCGCCGTTCCAACCACTCGGACCGACTTGTAAAAATATCCCATCCGCTGGTTTTAATCAATTGATTAGTTGTCCTGAGTTGTAATATTGGAGGAGGCTTACATCCGTTGACAGGAAGTCCGAGATCAGTCAAACTCTGTTTAGATTGGTAAGAATATGTAATTGGTTTGAGCAGTAATTGGTTGACTAGCCTGCTCCTGAAGCCATGTAGGAATGGCAGCAGGGCTAATAGCACCCCAGTCACTAGGCCATGAAAATCCAAGCTCTTCCACTGTGAAAGGAGCCGCCATATTGGTGTCTACGAAAGACGGCGGTAGCATGACTGGTTCGTTGTCTGGCATAGGCATATTTGCAACCGATGTTGACCTCCCAGCTGGTAAACCCACTTTTCGGCGCAGATTAGCCAACATGATTCGAAGCGTCATGGCATAGCTTTGTGATGAAAAACAAACCAAAATTCAGTAATATTAGCAGAAGCGAATAATGGATTGATTACCGTTCTGCTGCAACATCATTCAGCAGTTGTGCAAGTTGTTCCACTTGAGCAGTTATAGCGGTCAGATCTAATTCAGTTGGGAAAAGATGAGCCATTTTTAGGAGGAACAAGCCTGAGAAAGCCGCTGTAACAAGACTGTCATGGACCGCATAACGAAGGGCCGCTCTGAACAGAAACTGAAGTATCAGCCAGGTGACCGAACAGTGTCCTCAAATGAAAATCTTACCTATAAGTAGGGGAGTTCAATAAATTTGACAAGCAATTCGAGGCAGCGTCCTTGGCTTGGAATGCAAGTTCTCGTTGCTCGAAAGGCATCTTGTCCCAAGAAATTCCTCGGAGAGCAACGCAAACCAACCATAGCTTGGCGTAATATAATTCCCCCGCTAAGATCCTGCGAGGAAGAGAATCCTCATCCATTGTTTGCCCTTCAAACAGAATAAGCAGCAAAAAAGGGCGACAACTCTGTACGTACGATGCAGTTCATCGGAGTCGGTGTACCATTTGTCCAGCGCCGTGTTGGCTCGACGAATGAAAGCTAATGTGCTATGATTGACAGGTCCATTCAAAGGAGACAATGTCTCATAGATTTGAGCTGGGGAACATTGATCAACATCCGCTATTCTTCAGCGAAAGTAGGCTAATACTTTTTTGGGCAATGAGTTCGACTTGAGAAACGAGTCTGACGTCCGTAGGAGATGCCATGCGATGGGTGAGAAGAATACGGCAGTGTCGAATAGAGCTCTCATCCCGTAAAACGATGGGTCGACCAGTGCCCAAACTCATCCTGTTATACATCAGCGCCGGCGGTGATAAGGTAAAAACATTCTATGACATACTGGTGATCAAACCAATATAAGCAGAGCCAGATACGGGCAGAGACGACTGGTGGTAGATGATCAGCACTCAGATCACGAAAGATGGTATCAACTTACCCAAATTCCGCTCTTCTTCCTCGGATCTTTGCTTCCCATGTTCACTATCATCTGCTAGTTTTTCCAATGCGCGGTGTAACCCTAAATCAAGGGCCATCCTCATCGTGTGCCCACTCGGAAGCCAGCCATTTGTACTCCATGCGGCCAATAACAACATGCCTGAGGTGTTCATCAGCCACAGAAGGACAGGTCAGATGATTGAACAGACCTTGTACGGCCTCCTTCCTCACCACCGGGCCGAACAACGAGGATCGTGCTATACCCTGTGCTTCGTCTAAACACTTATAGAAAGTAGGGCTTAGACTACCAGCCCCGCCTCTTATTTTGGCCGCGACGGCTAAAATGGAATCGAATGTCCATGGGGTTCTTTCCATAAGGCCCTCGTACGTGTCGTAAGACGGGTCAAACACGGGGATGAAAACGTGACACCCGGAAAAGAAGCTAAACAGAATGGAAACTGAGTGGATCCATCTGACAAGGTCAATCAACATACATATGATATAACTCTCTGGCTTCGCTGTCTGATACAAGACCCTACATTATAAGGACGATACGTTTCTGCTTCTTACTTGGTATTGTTGGCCAAGCTTACCTTTTCGACAACGTGTGGAAACGCGTTGCGAGGGATGGGTTCGACTTTTTTTCGCTTCCGTACCCTACATCCCTACATGAGGTATAACAATTGGCAGAAGAGGGATTACTGACCTCGGAGATGAATCAGGAGCATTCGCGGCCTCGACTGCGGCATTAGCAAGCCCCTGGAGGGCTTCTATGGGAGCATTGAGGGCGGACCGGGGTAGAGTTTCTTCGGACTCGTCATCTGACGAAGGTGCCGTGCTCGGGACAATTCCGTACGTGGCGTACTTGTGTGGCTATCATAAAGGTAAGTCTGAAGCCGAAATGGAGAAGAAGAGGATTTACCGGCGCGGCAAATCCGGGAAGAGGGGGAAATTGCCTACGAGGAGACCCTTGATTAAATGTATCTACATGGGGCGGTGGCTGTGACTGCGGTCTAAAAACGACATCCCTCGTGTGTCCCGAGGAGTAAAGTGAGGGTGGAGGTGGTAACGTCGGCTGGCTGGGTGTTTGTACCGCAGAGAGGATGCGATCCAGGGACGATTGCATTCCTATCATCTGACTCTGCATGACCTAGTGAAGCCGATAAATAGGTTAAAAAGTAACTGGAACTGTATGAACAAACAAGATATTGGCCTTCCAGGCGAGATAAACGCCTGATAGTGCACTCAGCGAGGAGCAGAACGATGAAAAATTGAATAACGCACTCGACACTCTGACCTGACATGACCTGGACACTCTTCTTCTCAGGCTTCTCGAATATACATTGCGTACCGTTAATTTGGCATCGACGACAGGGAGGCTATCGAGGCCGGGCCGGGACGGTTAGCGGACCATTTGGAGGTGCAGAGAAGGACTATATGAATTCTGACCTCGCCTTCACATCTGTTTTTTCCTTTACGACAAGCAGTACAAGCACGAGCCCCCCGCTTCGGAATGTGAGTCGAATTAGATGGGCCGCCAGATGGGGGAGACCCGCCAGATGGATCCAGCTCAGACTGTCTTGGGTTCCCGTTCGTGTTCACAGATATGCTTCCTGTACGACGACGTTTGGCGGGAGCGTGCCCGCCGTTCGATACGGATGTCGAAGGTGAGAGAGACATGGGGCTTGCTAATGCGCGGAGAGTATTTGAGACCGTTTGGGGCGTCATGTGGCGCATGACCTTCAGTTTCAGTAACATTTTCTTCTGATGAAGCTAAGTTGATATTCCCTTATCCTTCGTTCTCCACATTTTTTTTTTTGACGTACTCATCCAAGCTTGGTAGGCTCGCATAACCTTCAGAGCTGTTCGGGAAAAAGCCTGAACTGCCCATTTCCCCACAGATCTCCCGTGGGAGTCCTATCCTGCGGATCTCTTCCGCCGTGCATCATAGATATGTCCTCATCAGATGGCAGGCAATTCACGTCAATGCATTGTCGCGTATCTCCACTGGAGTACTAAATGCGACCTGAGACGAACCTTGTCGCTGTAAAGAGGTGCCACTCAAAATTAGCTGTACATTGGTGCCACTCTGAAGCCATGTCTTGTTACAGATTCTATACTTCGCACTTGCCTTTAGTACCGACAATTATGACCGGGCTCAAGCTGCCAATAGAGAAAGGTCAAGCAGGCCACCGCAACAATGTCCCCACCTCGTATCAAGGTCATTGATTCACAGATCTTCCTCGGATGCCTGCACCCGGGGATTTGAATTCTGTTGCCATCCCCGGAGAAACTTAGCTGCGCGATGTGTGTTCTCTATCATTCAAGCCGTCCCTGGCAGTGCGGATACGTGGCTCACGCGAGTCGAGTTGTTTGTCGAAATCAAACCATGCTGCAGCACAGATCTATTTGAATTTGACTTTAAGCAACTTTCAGCAGAGTTCTCAAGAGGTATTTGGTCCGTCTATATGGCACCTCCAAGTAGGAATTTATAGTCACTATCATACTGGTATGTCGTCGATACGATATATATGCAGAAGATGCTGAGGTTCAGGAGATAGCCCAGGGGTGGACATATTCAATAGGTTGCTTCTGACCGTCGCTGGCTTTTGCGCATATGTTCATCGGATAAATCGCGGCACATGAGACTCGAACATCTTAGAGCCCCCGCTTTCGAGTCGTCAGACTCAATTCCATCAAATGTCCATATATGCGATATGATGCCTTGCATATCTAATTGAAAAAATTTTAGCCGGTACTTAGAGAGCTGCTCATCCTTGAACCACACGTTAGTATGGGAAAGGTAGTACAGGACAGTCCTCCATATCGGGTTACTGATGGAAAATCGGCGTTCCGCCAGAATTCCGATCACGGGTGATGAGAGCATCGTCATGTTTTGCGCTTGTAGCAACCCTCGAGGATAATTCGGCAAGTAAATTTTTATCTAATCGCGATGTACAAATCCTGTCTACGGGATGCTCAGTACTAAAGTACATCCGCATCACCTCGCGATCTTCAGGCCCGCCGATATTATGCTCAACTTTCATCATCGTAGCAAACCCTTTATCGTGGACAATGGCGGTCGCCTCGGGAACCCGGTGTTTCACTTAGTAGACGGGCCGCTAGTTATAGGCTTCGCACACTGGCACCCCATCCAAAATGTCGCTAAATATCTAAGGGCAATCAAAACGTTACCCGAACGACTTAACCGCCTGAGCGACTAGTACTCACACACCGCTGGAGGCAGGTTAGGCCACTATTCTGGCATCAGGCTGGTGACACCTTTATCGTGGAGTCATCCATGGCTCTGCGCAAAACTGTGTCGACTCGAACTGCCTGCTATCCTATCTATCAGCGCTGTCAGCCTGACCATGGGACGGCCATTGACAACTGATGGGGAATTGCCATATTACTCTGTGCAATGATACTCTGAGACCGCCACCGGAGCCGTCGTATTTGGAACCCAGGGAATAGAACCTCTTGGTTATGTGTCCGTCCTCGAAAATGACGGATCGGTATTATACAGCAACGTCGAATATATTGTGATGTCAAGATATCCGCTCGATCTTCATCGTGATCGCTACTACGTGTATCAGCCTCAGAAAGATGCAGGCATTTGGAGCACAATAACTATACTTCGTTGTTTGCGCACTGAGGCGAGTGTTGGACTATGTTTATGATCAATCGGCGCGTCGCAAGGTGTCTGAGGGGAACATTGTTGATTAGATTTAATAGCTAGGTACCTTGCTGAAGTAATTGATCTACTCAGTGCGGCGGATTCACAAGTGGAGCCAGTTAGCTGACGGGAAGATGAGAACACAACACTGATATCACAACTTTTTAAATTGCAATCCTCGACCTATAAAGGGGAGACTAATGCTAATACACCATATTTACTTGAGGCTGAATGGGGCAGTATCGAAAGGCAACGAGTAGGAATGTCCCGATTGATGTTCAACAAGAGTCCTCTTCATCTCAACAACCTCTATCATGACTCGATGATAGATGATAGATATCCGGAATATTCGGCAGAGTCATTTCCCACGACGACGTCTTCTTTCAGGAACCTAAAAAACTACTGCGAAAGACGTCTGTTACCATTGGAGCTGCTGTGCATGCGTATATTATACAGGTTTGCAATAACTCTAAATAAAGTGATATAAACAGATATAAAGTAACTCATCTCCCCCTCAAAATAGGCAGAAGAATTAGAAGTCCTCGTCAAGAGTGCTAGAAGAAAATCAATGCCAAACAACGAAAAGAGGGGGATTACTCACAAAGATTTTACCGCAGTTGGTTCAGATCTATTAGAAGCAGACTTGGCAGGGTTGACGCCAGCTTTTGAATAATCCGAAACGCGCTTTTCGAAAAAGTTGGTTTTTCCTTGCAAGGAAATCATGTCCATGAAATCGAACGGATTCGACACGTTATAAACTTTCTCGTTCCCAAGGGAGACAAGAAGACGGTCTGCAACAAATTCGATGTATTGACACATGAGCTTGGCATTCATGCCGATGAGCCCCACGGGTAGCGCGTCTGTACTAATCAATAAGCGGCAGGTCGGATCAAGGTAATTCTCGTACCAGTCAAGAATTCTTGCTCAATCTGAACAGCTTCAGTGATGATCGTTTCAAGCAACTTGGGGTGTGGGCGCCTCCTCAAGTGGCTGAAGAGGAGACAAGCAAAGTCTGTGTGCATTCCCTCGTCGCGACTGATGAGTTCGTTTGAGAAAGTCAAACCCGGCATCAAACCCCGCTTCTTCAACCAGAATATAGAAGCAAAGGAGCCAGAGAAGAAGATACCCTCCACAGCAGCAAAAGCAACTAAACGTTCACCGAAACTAGCCTGCTGGTCAGATATCCACTTGATTGCCCAGTCTGCCTTCTTCTTAATACACGGGATTGTTTCAATGGCGTCAAATAAGTACTCTCGACGAGCAGGATCCTTGATATAGGTGTCAATGAGCAAGGAGTACGTCTCTGAATGGATGTTCTCCATCATGATTTGGAAGCCATAAAAGCACCGGGCTTCCGCGGCCTGTACCTCGTTAGAGAAACGTTCGACAAGATTCTCATTAACAATGCCATCTGAAGCAGCGAAGAAGGCAAGGACATGAGAAATGAAGTGTCGTTCGTTATTGTTCAGGCGGTTTGTCCAATCATGAAGGTCCTTGGAGAGATCCATCTCCTCAGCAGTCCAAAAGGAGGCTTCTGCCTTTTTGTACATTTGCCAGATCTGTCGACGCGTCAAGAAGGAAGACTAGGACGACAACGTAACCAAGTAGACGTACCTCCGGATATTGAATTGGAAATAGAACGAATCGGCGCTTGCTTTCCATAAGAAGAGGCTCTTGATCTATTGCGTGATTCAGGACCAAGACAGGCCGCTCACACATAGGGAAATACCTTCTGGTAAATCAACTTCACCAACAAATTGTTGGCGTAATTTTGTGACGTCATCGACATCTACAATTTCGCGCGAATGTGAGCGGTTGTCCTCGTCATCTGACAGGGTTTGTGATTTTTTTTGGGATTTGGTAGGTGTTTTCAATGACATATTTTGAATAGCAGCCGCGGCCTGAGAAGGTAAGCCATGGCAAATGGATTGACTATGTGGCACAAACCTTCTTGCTAGGAGTAGAGGTCGGTGATACATGTTGTGAAAAGATGGCAGAAGACATGGTGCAGAGGTAACAGGCTGAATAAGAGGGTATTTGGACAGCGGTGAGTTGACCGAGGCGTGACTGGCACGGTGAACGCGGAGCGAGTGACTCCTTTTACCTCGGATCACGTTACTGTGACATGCTTCAAAATGACAACAGCAAACGACAATGGGCTGTACAACCACTGCTACCGTCTCGATGACCACGAATGCAACAATGATGCGACCTTCTTCGACCTCGTAGCCGCCGAAATACGGAACTTCATGCGTTTTGATCATGAATGGATGTATCCACTCCTGATACCACGTGATCCGAGTTGTGATATCATAATCCGTTTGTTTGTTTTTTTTGAGTCAAAATGTCGGGTCTCTCTGCAGCGTTTTTGGGAGCATTACAAGGAACTATATCCGTGCTCCTGACACTCTTGTCTGGCTATGTCGCTTCTCAGTTAGGACTCCTCGACCCCCATACGATCCATCGCCTATCGATGTTGTGCTCGAACCTGTTTCTGCCATGTCTCATTATCACGCAGATGGGCCCCGCAATAACGGTCGATCAACTTCACAGGGTCTGGATAATACCTGTGTGGGGTTTGGTTAGTAGTGCCTTAGCTCACCTGATTGGCTTTCTTGGCAAGGTTCGTCCTTTTGTGAGCAGAATATAGCCCATTGATTTAAAGGGTATGTCCATTCAGTCAGCACTGCGGCTTCCAAATTGGACAATCCTAGCTGCGGGACGCGCTAATGCCAATGCTCTCCCTCTCCTTCTTCTTGAAAGCTTGAGGAGTGTCGGAATTCTAGATACCCTGAAAGGACCAAATGAAACGTCTTCTCAAACCTTATCCCGAGCCAGAGGCTTTATACTGCTCAATGCGTTGGTGTAGGTCTCATGTGCTTGTTTTCTTCCATGCCCAACGTTTATCTGTATTCACAAGTCAGGAAGTCATTACCTTCACCATCGGTACTAGAATATTGTCGTATGATTCGGATAATGCAAAATACTCTGGTTCCTCGACTCCGGCTTCTCCCGGCCCAAGTCGCCGTTCCTCAGGTGTCCAGGATGCTGAAGCTGTCAGTCTTTTGGATGACCAAGGTGATCCGTTTGACGAACACGACGGAGATTATATTTCCTCGGTCCATAGGCCTCTTGATATGGACAGCTCACGAGTGTCTCGCTTCTGTAAACGGTCAGCTAAATTTACCAAACGAGCTGTTGGCTGGATAAATCCCGTTGTCGCGGGTGCCCTACTCGCAGTCCTCTTTGGTGTATGACCATCTTGCCTTCCTTCCTTGCATCAATGAGATCTGAGTTCTCTCTGCCAACAGGTAATCCCACAGTTAAATGAGAGCTTCCTCTCCGACCACGGCCTTTTCTACCCTTCAATCACACAATCACTATTCAACCTCGGGCAACTATTGTAAACTCTCCGCAACTCTCGCTTACAATATTGTCGCTGACTTTCAAACAGTGTAGTTCTCCAAATGTTCGTGGTTGGAGCAGAGCTCCAGGTAGTGCACACCGCAAGTCCAGGTCTGCTTCCTACAACATTCTCCCTTTCTATTCGTTATATCGTTATGCCGATTATCGCCACTGCCTTCGTATATTTCACAGCAAGAAAAGGGATATACGCCGATGATCCTCTTCTATGGTACGTCAAAATGTTGTCAACAAACAAATGTCACTGATTTCGTTGTCGAACAGGTTCTTGCTTATTTTGATTCCATGTGGACCTTCTGCTATGCTATTGGTCAGCATTGCCGAAACTGCTGGTGTTGATCAAGGCCAAATTGCCGGGTACCTTACGGTATCTGTAAGTACGCTGTTATTGTTGTTCATATTTCGAGACTTACTTTCAATACAGTATGCTTTTGCCCCTATGGTCGCATTGTACTGTGCTGCAGCATTGAAGGTCATAGATGTTATTCAGGATTTATAATTCACACACGGACAGGAGAACGTGCAGCATTATATCATGATTTGTATTTCGTGTTAGTTTTGTTCCTTCCGCTCTAAGCAAGACATGTAGCATCAGTTGTAAAAGCAAGGTGCCAGCTGGGAGCACACTCACCACATGAACTAAAAGCAGGTTATGCGCGAGACGAAGTGCCTTGTCATCATTCAAGGCGATCGATGATGGCAGGTGGAAGCAAGGCGAAAAAACAATAAATGTTAGACCAGACGGAGATGCCGCAACTCCAGATAACGGGAGATTGCGTATCATCTCAAACTGCAATCTGGGAACAACACAACGTGGAGATACTAGTAATTGGTGACTTTGCTAATTGCAGGAGCGCTCTGGAAACATTAAAAGCGCAACAGACAGCTCGGATCTTGAGAAGAACGTCCATCTCGACCCAATGATAGATTACGTGGAAAAAAGCCACTGTTTTCCTGATGAAAAGCTGTACTAACCATCCGATCTTCTCTAAGGTGAAAACAGCGTGTGGATCAACGGAGACGCGGAATGGGAAGACCAAGGGCCCAGAGTGGCAGAAATTCGAGCTCCGCCCGTCACCGTGTCACTTGAGCTCGACTTGTGTTTTGTCAAATTGCCTGTACACTCTTGTCATACAGCAGGATGGAGACACGTAAACGACCTCATGCTGAAGAAAGCGACCTTCTGCATCCTAAGAAAAGGCCTGCTATCGACTCCCATGGGTCACCAAGTCATCTCAACGGCGTTACCCATCCAGATGAGCCCAAGGACGCTGACCATCTCGAGGTGCGGTAACTTGCATCCTAATGAATAATTACGTATCCCTGAACCCATTTCACAGCTATTTCGCAAGGAGGCTATATTTCGAAGAATGAGGCATTACTCTCGAGAGCACGAACGAAGCCAGTTGAGGATTGCAGAGTTGGAGCGACGAAAGAATACCTGCGAAGCTGGCCTCGCTGCTGTGGAAGCTTGTTGGTCGCAGGTTTGTGGCTTGACTCGGCTTTCATCATCTGCTGACGCGTTACTTGAAGCTAATAAGTGTCATACGCTCTTTGGTTAACCCAGAGAGTCTGCCTCCTGTTGATCTGGAAACGCGAGGTGAGCTTAATCAAGTCTTGCTGGGTTGTCCTTGAATCATATTGCGCGATCCAGACGTCTTTGATATGGCCACGCATGTTACAAGCGATTCCCAGCCTGCACTTGGATTAGCTGAAGCGCTCAGGTCTAAATTCGATAATACAAAGCAATTAGTGTCAGCATTTGCGCAAGTGAGCGGTAGAAATCAGCTAGATTTAGTCCAAAGCGATATGTATTCTAAATGCCAGAAGGCCCAGACTGAGGTTCGTAGGATCGGTATTTGTTCTATCTCTACTTCTAACTCTGCGTTTCAAGTGCACAGTGCTACGATCCGAGATGGCTCTTTTGCGCTCCAAGTTATCCGAGATTGGAGGGCTGAAAGACAAGTACCTTGCAGATTTGGTAGCGGCCGAGTCCCGAGTCGATCGTTTGCAAAGCAAGACTATTCCAGTTACTCAAGGCTCGCCTAAAGTCAACGGTGATCGTGATCAGGCAACACCAGATCTGAAGAGCATTGACGAGGAAGAAGAGGCAAAATGCGAGAAACCGCTCTCTCCCTTAGTGAGTGGTCTGGTTAATTGGTGGGAGTTTATGTCGTCGTGTCTGATCTCTTGTCCACCTCTGATGCATCTATAGGCTGATCAGGAACCCGTGCATGATCGTACTCTGGCTGACTTCGAAGCATTGGAAGCTGCAATCAAAGCTCTGGATGAGGAGAAGGCTGTATTACAAGTAAAGATAGAAGAGCTTCAAGATCGATTGATTGAACTTGAGAAACAGGTTCGTTTGGTTTTTTGTCTCTGGATGGAAGCCGTTCTCATTTGCGTTAGCAAACTGCGCCTTCGGAAGAATTCATTGGGAAGTCCCCTTATTATAAGTTACTGCTCGAGCACGCGTCAAAACTTGAATACGATGTCAAGACACGCGATGGGGAGCTTACCAAGGTCAGAAAAGAACTGGACGATCTTCATTTGAATCAAAAGGACTTCGAAGACGCGATACGCGTGAGCACACTTGTCCTTCAATGTACCTGCCTATGACCTTACACGTCTTGTAGGTTACGAAAGACTATGAGATGAACGAACTTCTGGCCAAACTAAGGAAGCGCGATGGAGATAATGCTCGACTTCGCGAACAACGAGATCAACTGCTGGCAGAACTGACGGAACGCAAGCACACTGAGTCAGTGAAGGTCCATTCTACCCAGGAGTTGAAGACGTTGTCAGAGTCCCGTGCAGCAAGTCAATGTCCACCGTCCAAAGCTCGATTGACATTTATTCGGTATTACAGGAAAGAATAGTCGTTTTGCAATCAGAGCTACGCAGGTTGCGGGCCCAATTGGCCTTGGATACTCAAGACAACGACTTGATGAAATTTATTTTTAACATGACATCCGAGGATACTTCTTATGTCAATGATCTGAAGATTAAACTAGCGTATGTTGTATCTCTTGTTCTCGACTAGTCCTAAAGACTGATGTTGTGTTTTCGTTACAGTGAGTCCGAGACAAAAGTGGCAGCCCTGGAGGAATCCGTATCGAAGCTTAAGGAGGGAAAGTTAGAGGTAGCCCAGTGTATTGAGGCCGAAGTTCAAGTCCGTCAACAGTTAATTGATACCTCAAAACGTCTTGAGTCGTATCAAAATGTGTATGGCCAAACTTCTTCATTTTCCCCTGAAGTTCAAGCCTTGTCGGAGCAACTTGAGAAGAAAGAGCAAGAACTACAAATGCTACGATTACAGGACGTGCGACACGTTGAGGTGTGTAAATTCATCATATTTTCTGTCAAACAAAATCGATCACCCTCTTCGAAAGGCTGAGAAATCGCTATACATGGAGTTAGACAAATTATCTTCTGCGTGGGAATCACTCGATCGGCAAGTTAAAAGCAAAATATTTGACTTGTCTGCCATGGAGGAACGCCTTACTAAGAGTGCTCTTGACGTATGTTTTCCCTTTGCAACACCGAGTCTAAATGTCGAACCTGTTCTCGTTTCCAGAAAGCCAAATCTGAGAACAAGTTTTATTCCGCAATGCGGGACAAAGAAGCCGTGGACAACGAACGCAAGAATCTTATGCGGAACGTAGAAAAGCAGGCAAAGGCTGTTGAAAAATTGTTGGCATCAGAGAAGAGCTTGCAGAGTCAAATTGTACGCGTTCTACTAATATATCTATGATGGATCTTACTATCATTCATTCCAGAGCGACCGGGACAAGGCTGTTTACCTCTTGCAGAAATCTAAAACTGCCGTAGAAGATAAGTTAGAAGCGGTTTCTACTGAAAGAGTGGATTGGAAGACACGGGCAGAAGGGGAAGGAAAACGGGTCACAGATGTATTTTTTTTCTGGTCATCGGAAAAGACTAATACTGATGAAATAAATTGTAGCTTGGCCATAAATGGTCGGAACAGATGAAACAATGCGAAAGGCTCAAGTCTGAGCTCACCAGATTGGACCTGAGTCTCACGCGAAATAGCAAGGAGCTAGAGAAGCAGGCGAAGTTGAAAGCTGCACAGAGCGCCCCCAGTTCCGTGAAGGAGGCACAATTACAAAGTGAGGTCGATAAATGCATGGTGCGTATTCCGACCGTGTTCAGTTTGGACTTGTTGTCTTATTGGGTGTCCAGAGTATACTGAAGTGTTCAACGTGCAGACTGAACATGAGGAACACCGTGATCACAAAATGCATGCATTGTGCGCAATTTTTTCCATGTTTCATACGATACGTGTCGAGCCTGACACGACTATTCAGCGTTCTGCAAACAGTGTGTAGATGCTCGTATTGCGACCAGACAACGCAAATGTCCCGCTTGCAATCTCACGTTTGCGCAGTCGGACGTTCAGCAATTATACTTCCAATAGTTCCTTTATGTCGTTATCTTGTATCTTATTTCCTTGCATTTCCCCTGTACATACATACTTTATATCGGGTTTAGACGAAATTATAAGAATCTCCACTGAAACATGTAGATTATAGATTACGGGCAGATATCGAGGCGTTAAGTAGAGTCTACTACTACTATCGCTTGACCCAAGCATACTGGAAACGATCAATGAGAATGAGAGATTCGTGCCAATTTGTGAACTCACCCTCTTGCGAGCTTTTGCCAGACCGGTCTTTTTACGCTCAACCATACGTGGATCACGTCTCGTCAATTTTGCTGGAAATATGGTCAGACCAAAGGAATCTGTACAAATTGTCTTAGACTCACATCGTCTCAAGATAATTTCAACTTCTGGAACATGGGCTGCCAAGCCTTTTGCTATGCCGTGAGCGACTGCACCCGATTGACCAGTAGTGCCGCCTCCGCGAACGAGTGCAAACACATTATAAGCACCGAGTAAACCGGCCAGTTTAAATGGACGGACTATTCGTTCGCGATCTGCAGGGAGAGGAAAATATGTTGCAAGAGGCATGTTGTTGATCAGAATGGTGGTAGTGGTGACTGGCGCGGATTCTGACTGGAATGAGATCGGTCCAAGTTGAGAAGACTCCGACGAAGACTCCGTTGTAGAGGATGGTTGTTTGACTGGGATGATCCATACACGCGCCGAGCTCTCCTTACGTTTACCTACCGTGTAGGTTCTCCCATACTCGTCGAATTTAACTGGTTTCCGTATTCCCCTAGCCAGCACAGCCTCCTTGTTTTCCTTTTCGAATGTCTCCAAAATGTCCGTGATACCGTCGCTTAAATCGGAGTATCCCCCGACGTCAGCTATACGCCGATTGTTGTTGAGGACATTGAGTAAGGCGGTGATTCGGCGATACCGAGCAGTGGTGAGTTTGGCATCTATCACGTTAGACATGGCCTCCTTGGTTTTCCATACTGTGGGATGCGGGGGTAAGGCCTCCCTCGCAAATACCGGTAACGGGTAAAGCTGTAGGTTACGTAGAGTGCGTTGACTGTGGTGAATGGCCGTTTCCAATGAGTCTATCGTGTCATAGTAGTCAGCTCGACCGGTGAAGAAACTTGGAGACTCTGGTTTTTGCTTCAGTTTCGGCCGCCAGGAGGGTTGCATTTGGTCGAGGGATGCTGGAGGCACATATGGAGGCGTAGTGGCCGTAGACAACGTACGCCTGCATATGACCCGCGTCTGACATCGCAGGGTTGAATGCCTTAGAATATTCATCGACCTCAGGTTGTAGTAAAGAGAAGGTGATGAGAAAGGTGGCCAACGATCGAAGAGCGCTCGTGCTTCCGAGTCTGTATTCCGACAAGCTACCGTCACGTAACTGCATGGCTGCTGCTGAACACAATTTCTCTGGCGCACTTGCTACCTGGAAAAGTGCGGCATATTGCACAAATTGTACTACATAGCGACTTATCTTGACTCGCATATTAGATGTCAATCTCTCGGAATTGCAGAAAACTCTGGATGCTCAGGGTATCGAACTAGTCGAGAACCAGAAGGAGAGCGTAGTTGGCCGTAAAGCCCTCGCTGACCGAACCAAGGGTCGGTGTCAAGATCTTGTTGCTATATAAACGACTGACATCTTTTGTCGTTAAGAATTCAAGAAGATTCCAGAGGAGGACAAGTCAACGGCGTTCAAGACTTTGCTCAAAGGTCCGCAAGTTGCTTTATGGTCACCACCAAGAACAGTTTAACAGGACCCCTACAGCCTACCAAACTGAAATTGATAGCCTCACAAAACGCTCAAAGACTGCGGAAAATGCATTTCTCAACATCTACAAAGTTCTAGCAGAAACGCCGGATCCTTATCCACTGCTTGAAGCTGCTGTCGTGCGAATGACTTCTCTTCCTTCCCCCTCATCACGACGTTCTAATTGGGCTAATTTGCAGGATCAAACTGTAAGAGCCGCCGAGGTTCGTGACCTACAAGCGGAGGTTCAAAGGTTACGTGACGATAATGCAGACCTGCGGAAGCGAAATGGGGAGCTTGCAAAGGCGGATGCCAAAGTCGAGCAATTGGAACATAAGGTACGATGATTCGTGTGCTTTCCGTTTCCAGTTTTCGAATGGTGGGTTCATATAGCATAACAGATGGAAGAAATGATTCGTGAGAAGGTTATCCAAAAGGAGAATGAGTTACATGCAACTTATGACGAGAAGATCCTGAATTATGAAGAACGGTAGACTTGTCTTTATTTGTCTTTCGTATGCCATATCTTACTTACATTACGCCAGGGAACAAGATTTGCAGCGTCAGGTTACGTTAGCAAGGACGCAACTCAAAGACTTGCGCATGTCGAATGAGTCGAACCAGGCCAAGCTTATGGACCAGACACAGCGCCAAGGTGATGTCATTTATACTAAATCCTTACATCTTATTTATCTTTAATTTTCAGACCAGGAAGTCGTTTCAAAGCTCGCAGAAGTAGATATGATGGTCGCCGATCTGGAGCGAGCCAATAGCCGCGTTGCTACTGTCGAACGGCGCAACGTAAGTGGGACATTCGTCTTTTTGTCCAGGAGCTCGAAACCCGATTGAACAGGAACTGTTGAGGGCTGAAATCGAGGCCATCCGTAGCGGTAACGATGCTCCTGACAGGTGAATCACTTTAGATTTCTGTAATGCATGTAGCACTGACATATTTCAGGGTCAAAGACCTAGAGAAGCAAGTAGACGAGCTCGAATCAGAATCCCAACAGTTATCCCAAGCTCTAGATGCTCAGAGTGCAACAAACTCTGAGCTTGAGGTTTCCTTAAGGAAGAAGACCGACGAAAGCGCGAGGGATGTTTACAATAAAGTAAGTCATCTTCGCGCCATAATGTAACACGGTCTCAATGATTATTTTATAGAGTACCGAAATCGAGCAACTGAAGCTGAAACTCAGGCAATACAGCGATTATGACGAGGTTAAGCGTGAGCTCGAAATAATGAAGGTGATTATATTCTTGTCAACTCGACTTCGTCGTTGACGTGATTGATGTCAGTATGTCGAATTCGCGGGCCTCTACGATGATCTGGACGAGGACACCAGCTCACTAAGTGATCTGAATGAACTTGGCTTGCACTTGCCCAACCCTAACCCTGAAAAGGCGAATGCTCAGCAAGGCAAATCATTGGAAGTTCTACTCGCAACCAAAAACAAAAGAATCTTGGAAGAACTGACTAGGTTCCGGGTACATTACCGTGTTCAGTGCCGCTTCGAGTTCCAATTGCTAATGGCATATTTCCAGATATTACATGGGGAGCTAGAGGCTTCATTGCAGGCTGCAGAAGAGCGCCTTGATGTCACCGATTATGAACTCGACAGGCAGAAGATCTTGAATGAGAAGCTTGAGAATGATCTTTTGCACATGGACAAGCACAAGATGAATGGTAAACTGGATGGTATTGCCACTCCTTCGGAAACCAGTTCGTTGGATGGGCTTGCAGGTATTGAGTTGGGCAAGAAGACTACCGTGAGTTCGAGTGACCTTGTGTTGCCCTTTGTTTATATACCTGTTCTGCTGCGTAGGATTCACCTGCAAGGACGACACCGATACCTTTCTCATCCTCTGCGGACACGTCAATACTACCTATTGTCACGGGTCAACGAGACAGGTTCCGACAACGTAATGCCGAACTTGAAGAGGTGAGGCCTTGTTTGTTGCAGACCGTCACAGTTTGCTTAAATAGCAAATCGGCAGGAACTTCGGAAGCAATTCCAGGTTATCTCAGAATTGAGAGCAGAAATCCGGAGCTTGCAAGCGGACAATCTTAAACTATACGAGAAAGTCAGGTATATGCAGAGTTACCAAGAGGGAACTGCGTCATCGTCGAGGGGAAGACAAAATATCTCAACCTTGGATCCTCTACCGCCCACTGCAAACGGCAGATCCGACGACATGAACAAATATCATACCCGGTATGAGGAAGCCATGAACCCTTTTGAAGCATTCCGGGGACGAGTGTGTTTTGTTTGCTTCGTGACGATTAATTATGTACTGATGATATGAACGTTCTAGGAAGCAGCGAGGGCATACTCGAACCTGAATCCCGTAGAACGTGGGGTATTCATACTTACTCAGACAATCTTAGGAAATCGTCGAGCAAGGACCGCGTTTATCTGTTATGCACTAGGCCTCCACATCCTAGTGATGTTCACTATCTACGAGTGCACGATGTCTTCGACTTCGCGGTTGCATACGCAGCCATATCATCCTTGAAAATTTGTACATTCCCGCATACTATATGGTCTCATACATAGCAATATGAATTATTTTGCAATAGCATCTTATCATCACACTTGGACGCAACCAGACTTTGAAAGCTATGAAACCGCCAGAGGGGATGGTTGAGAGGGTGCAGAGTGTACTTGGCATTAGTGAACCACCAAAATGGTATTTTTATAATCGGAAGAATTCGATTTCCTTGTCGCCTCGGAGCGTCGAAGATCACAAGGTTGACAATCTTCAATGATCTGTTCGAACTTGACCTCGAAAGTCGACACTTGATTTGTCTAGCCAGAGAGTGGAAGTCTGCCAAAACAGGTGTTATGTAGTTATGTCTATTCTCAAGTAGTCAAGTTCTACAGGCTACTCCAGAAGATTCAAGTTGGAGGATGTAAAAGTACAAATGATAGTGCAGATGAGTATTATGCGAATTCCGCCAGTCGCTATATAACAACGAATGATATAATACGTTTATTATTCGAATACCTAGTTTTTAACAAGTGCGCAAGATGAGTATTGCGTACATATATACAGTAGTCCATCTGGGCTTCAAGTCCATGGAATACGTGACCAGTTACCGAGGAGGTGCTTTCAGGGTGCGAGAACGATGAAACGCAAGTGCCTTGTCCACAGCATCCAGAACAGGTTTCATCGCCTAACAAAAACAAAAGATTAAGCAACCTTACCTTCCGCACAAGACGTACAAAGGGCAAGGACAGAAGAAAACCAAGGGACAAATAGGGAGAGCGTGCTCACCATCTCGACTCTCTTTGGATCTACTTTCTCCTGAGTTGCAGTCCTAACTAATGCGGTCACTTTTTCGCGCGTAGTGGCCAGATACCCAATCAATTTTGCTGCTTTTGATGCTCGCTGGATTTTAATGGTCTCAGTCAGCGGGACTGATAACTGGGAGGGAGGTGGGTAGACGGATAACCAGAATTGTCGTAAGAATTCATTAGCGGCTGTTTGACAAGTCGACATCTGGCGCATTAACGTCTCGGGAATCTCCTCTGCAGGAAATTGTGAACATGAGTTATCCTCATGATGAAAGACTGAAACGCGCACTCTTTTTGATTTTGACATCTAGGCGAGATTTGACATTGAAGGTCATGGAGGTAAGAGCCGATTCTCCAGCTTTGCGATCTATCTTGAGCTGATCGAGTAATGGAGGGGTAATCAATTAGTGACCAAACGAACAAGGCACGATCGCTCACTTGAGCTAGGTTACGTTCCCAATCTTGCAGATTATCATGGACTGCTCTAAAGGTCGCTTTCACGTCAATCTTGTCATGACAGGACAAATTTGGTCAATAGACAAAGGCACCTATCAACGGACGCTGACTTACTGATCGTCGAGCATCAGATGACTGGTCATTTGACATCCGGCTTTCAAAAAATCGTCGGCTGTCTTGCATATCCAGCGTTATACCGGCAGAAGCTTCAGGGTCATGCAAGTCCTCGATGTCTATTTGAGTATAGTAATCCCACGGCTAATGTTGAGACGAGAAGGCTATCAGGAAGTTATAGACTAAGGTAACAGGGCTTACATCAGAAGAATCGTCTAAACGCCTTCGTTTCATGGCTGGACC
This sequence comes from Sarcodon aspratus, assembly GCA_003313825.1. Classification (NCBI taxonomy): domain Eukaryota; kingdom Fungi; phylum Basidiomycota; class Agaricomycetes; order Thelephorales; family Thelephoraceae; genus Sarcodon; species Sarcodon aspratus. The sequence goes on along the minus strand of QLOR01002636.1, from coordinate 42,303 downwards.
TTCTCCCCTGGCAACATGGTGTGAACGATGAGAATCGTGAACAAAGGACCCGACCATACAAAGCGGAGTTCAGTAGGCGCTCCGAGTGTTCATTAAATCTTCGAATAAGAGGAAGGGCAGCTTTTTGTCGTCCTGCCTGCATAGTAGTATCTTTCTCGTTTCCTGTCTATACGAATAAATCTTAGTAAAGAGGAAACGGTCGCTATTCGGCAAATCGTTACCTCGCCATGATCCTGAGCAGTAGCACCCAAATTCACGAAGGTGTCGACTGCCTCATCCCTCTGCTTTCGAGGTTCCAACTCTGTTAATCGTCTATATGAACTAAGATACGCTAAATAGGACGCAAAGACAGACCATCATCATCTTTGACCAGATACTTGTCAAATATGGGATCCTCCTTCACCACATGCTGAGCGGCCGAAGAACGTATTGAAGCACGATGTGCGTGAAATAGTTTAGATTGAAAATATCGTTTCCAGAATTCTCCTTCGGAAAGCTAAAGATTTTTGGGGATGGGGAATAGAGTCATTCCATTCTGCATGCGCGGAAGAGGTATAGCACCTACTTTGCCCGGTACGTTGTCATTGTAAGCGGTGGCAACCACAGGGTACTCTTCGAAGATATCGTGAACTAACTGAGGTGTGATGACAATTTTGATCTCGCCGTCGACGGTTTGCGGTCGGGGATCGACCAATTGACCTGATTTTCCTTTTCGTTGGGTTTCTGCTGCGGCTTGCGCAAGCAGTAAATGCTTACGAGCTTGATCAGACCAATGAACTTAAGGCTGAAAAGTTGAAAGTGTACTTCTCTACCCTCCCAGAACTCGTTTTCTGTGATTTGACCCGTCATAACTAGTTCGCGATGGAGAGCAGCCAGTTCCGGTGAGCTCAAAAGGACTCGTTTCCGAAGACGATAATCACTAGTGACATCGGTGACAGAAGCCGAGGATCCTCGAGAGTCGCTGGCTGCAGAGGTTGTTCTGGGAGTTGAAGTGCCAGGGAGAGGAAGAACCGATCGTGGAGTTGGCACGGCGAAGGGCGTACTAGGCGCGGGGGGTGTAATAGTAGAGAAAGACGGCGAGGCTTGAGCATTTCTATTGCGACTAATGTGATTTGTGATCTCGGTTTTGAACGCTTCGCGTTCAGCTGTTGCAGTGGGTGGCGGGGCGGTAAAAATGAAAGTATGGCCTTCTGGGAACGAAGTCAAGACAAGCTTGAGCTTCACCTGAGCGGCTCCGACTTTGCTGCAAAACAGGGCTGTACGAAACGAGTTGAGTGTGATGTAAAGGACGAAGGAGAGTGATTGAAAGAGAAACAGACAAGCAGCATCGGTTGTTGAAACCTTGAGAGTTGGAGAAACCTTTCCATCTTGTGTCCAGGTGATATGTGAGTCTGTCAGCTGCAGGACGCCAGACTGTTTCTTGAAGGTAGCCTTTCCAGTGCAAATCACGGTCGAAGGCATAAAAGTTTCTGCCACCTTCGCGTTCAGCCGCATTGACAAAGCGCGATTCTTATCGTGCCAGCGCGTCTGTCAGTGACTTAACTGCCTTTCGGACTCCTCTACGCCATGAGTGCTATTCACAAACAACTCATCGTGTTTGACTTTGACTGGCAAGTTCTCTTCGCATTTTGAAAGCTCTTTATTCACATTATCTACGCTAAATCAAGGTCCATGGCAGATCAGGATACCGATAGGTGGATTTTCGAAGTCAATGCTTTAGATCTTCGCAGAAAAATGAAGACCCTCAAGGATGACGTGCAATGGACAGACCTTGTGTGAGCGTTAACTAGGAATTTGCCTGCCCGTCCTATCTGTTTACTGCTAGTGCGTCACAGCGCGCAGAACCTTCGTGAATTCCACGAGCGGGGTGGAACAAGAGAACAGATCGAGCATGCTCTCAGAATCATGCCTTTTGTTAGTACATCGTACTTACCATCAAGCCATCCTCATGCTCTACCCAGCATCCCGCAATGGTCCGTGGCGTAACGAACCTCAAAGCTGCTTCCGATCCCATCACAACATTTTTCTGTCTCTCAAATGCCAATTCTGTCTTCATATCCACGATCCTCAAGGTAAACTTGCCATCTTCCTATCCTCCGTAGTTCGATCGGACAATCGAGCCCTTTTCTCAGAGTAAAGGGCTCGAGACCCTCTTCGAAGAAATAGTGACAAACCCGGCCGAATGGGACTCTTCCGGTCTCCTCAATCTCCGGAGACGTGTAGACCCCAATGGGCCACAACATACCTGTACAGTTGGTTGTAGTCCTAATATGTGTAAAGGCGAGTTCTCAAATACCGAACATCAGATTCTGATTTCTGACACCAAGTCCACATAATCATCAGGGGCAGAGCTGGATGCGTTCTTAGAAAGACACCAACACGCGTATGAGAGAATAATATACGTTGGCGATGGTTCAAACGACTTTTGCCCTGTCTTGCGTTTAAGAAGGTTAGCCTTCTTGTTTCAGCTCTACCCACCAAAAAATGTTGATAATAATTTTTTCAAAGTCAGGACATGGTCCTATGTAGACGTTATCGGGGTCTCCAGTCTCGCATCGCTAGAGAAGGTGAACAATTAGGCCTCAAGTGTCAAGTTGAATACTGGGCCGGAGCCTGGGAGGTTGAAGAAATTTTCAATACTCTCCCGCATACCAATGTACGCACACAAACTCTCCCAAAATAATATAGACAGGAAGACTTCCCAAACGTTAGATGGGGTACAAACTGTAGAAAAGAGAACAAAGAGCGTACAACTTGTACAGTATGTTTTTCAAGTCCATGCGTTCGTGAAATAGAAATGACTACTTATTGATGCATGCATGAGAGGAGGAGCGTCAACGACACAGTAAGTCTCGCGCGTGCCAAATGTGTGCGAAGCGGAGGATGATGAAGATAGCGTTCGAACAAGGAAAGTAAACTGGATGTAAATGAGCAAATTTGGCAGCCATGCGAAGACATGAAGTTACACGAGGCGTTGGAATAAGAATTATGATTGCTCAACAGTCCCGGAGTGAGCAGGGAGGGGTTGGCAATTGACAAGCCGGAAAAAAACGTTAGAAACAAGAAACAAGAAGATTTATTCGTAAATGCCTCCACGATGCAGGTTTAACGGGGCCATATGTCCGCATTGCTGGCTCTACGACCGTCCTTCGCGCTGTTTGCCGTTTGCGATACAGCTGCGTCGAAGAGGCTCCGTTGTCCTTGCTGACCTCCAACACTTGCTCCTCCAGCTCCCGCAGCAACAATCCCACCTGCATAGAATGATGGTGGCAGGGTCTGTCCGGGTTGTATACTGGGATGCCTCGCTGAACCGGGTTGGACAGCCGTAGAATTAGGTGGCCCGCCGTAAGATGAGAACTGTTCCGGCTGCATTGGAACATACAAGGAGCCTATCTCCGTCCGTCGTTCAATGGAATCGAAGCCCGGCGATTGTTGCTGCTGCTGTTGTTGTTGCGAAAAGGCAGGATACCGGTTCCCAGTTGTCGGATTACTCGAAAATGCCTGAGACGGGCTTGTTACTGCATTCGACGAAGTGCCAAATACCGTATTATTACCATCACTTTGAGCAGCCGATCGTACCGATGACATCACCACGTCCCTTCTATCGTCGTCTACAACCATTGCAGCGGTTGATGGTGGTACATGGAACGAGTGGGCCAAGTTCGAGTTATGTTGAGGAGCAGCACCAGAACCAGCGTAACGGTTTTGGCTTCCCCAATTTGTCAATCCTTGAGCAGCCGCCAACTCTGCTTGTTGGTGTAGATACTCTAACTGTGGATATGGCTGGGCAGCAGGAACCTTGCCTGTCTGTCGCCTCTCCCACTCCCTGATACCGTCGTCCCTTTTCAAAACCGGGGTCAGTGCATTGCGACCACTGATCACGTCTTGATTCATATGTTGCAACCTGGCTAGAGCAGGTGGAACGTTATCCATCTGATTGATAGTATTCGCGCGGGCTCTAGCATTTGGATAATAAGAACTGGGTGGGTTGGCATTGGATTGAGGGACGGGAAAGCCACTAGATGTCTGCTGGCTTGGGTATTGTTGGCCGGAGGTATTAAGATTGAGCGCGCTTTGTTCAAAGTCAGCGAAAACACACTGTAACTGATGGAGGGGGGCATACTGAGCAAATCCTGGATTGAGTTTATCCTGAGCATTAGGAAACGCGGTGGAAGCGCCAGATGCGCCTTGTTGCGACGTCTGTGGTGTGATGTATGGGTTCCTATACAAACTATTTGCTTGTGAGGCCGCTTGCGCTTGGGCAGTATAGGCCTGATGCTGGGCCAAGTGTTGATTATATGAGGCGGCATCTTGGTAAGCTCTCGTGCCTTTCGGCTGAGAAGGAACCAAACCTCCATATGGTCGCTTTGGGTCTGCTGGTTGCGATGCCGATGGCTGTGGTTGTGAGGTGACTGCCTGCAAAGACGGCTATCCAACTCTAGGTAAATAATAGATAGAAGATTCACGACGTGTGATTACTTACCGACCAAGGCTTCGTGAACTTCTCGCCAGTGATGAAAGGGTGCTGCCTCGCTTGCTGTGGAGTCCAGCGTTCGATCGGATTCAAGTTCAGCAAGCCTTGACAAAAGTCTATGAAGGAAGCCCGATTGTTTAGTTCTGCAAAAGAAAGTTGCCATTATTAGTCAACAAATGAAAAAAAGTCGATGGAAACATAAGTTACACACCCTTCTCTACCTCGTTCCCATGCCTCGAAGACTTGAAATTTGGCATTGGAGCTTGATTGATGATGTCTGGCAGGGTTGTGGCCTTGAAGTACTGTTTCCCTGGCTGTTCATTTGCATTCCTCTCCCTAGAATACTGTTCTATGCTCTTTAGCCTATACTTCTTATGTCCATAAGCGTCGACATAAGAATCGAAAAAATGACTAGTCTGCTTTCCCATATCCATCATATATTGTGGAGGCATGCTAGACGAAGAGCACGTCACTTGCGATATCATCAGGGGTAAAAAGGCGAACACTAACCCAAGCATCTCCACGATCCGTGTGATTTGATTGTACTCACTCGTTCCAGGAAATAACGGAAGACCCAGGAACAGTTCAACGGCGATGCAACCCAGAGACCACATGTCGATGGAGGCATTATATGGAATCCCCAATAGCACCTCAGGAGACCGATAAAACCTCGATTGGATGTAAGTGTAGACCGTTTGCCGTTCGTGACAGGCGGAACCGAAATCAATCACTTTGATCTGCGGCGACTGCAACCTATTACGTCGCCCATGATCAGTTTACATCACCATTTCTGTGGAGACACTTACGATTTTAACAAAATGTTTTCTGGTTTTAAATCGCAATGAATCAACCGTGCCTCCTTTAACACAGTCATCGAATCCAATAACTGAGCAGTGAACACCTTCACTAGCTGTGTGCTCAAACCTTGAAATTGATTCTGCTTGATCAACTCGTAAAGGTTCGACGACAACAACTCAAACACCAAACACAGATGACTTCGATGAATGAAAGAGTCTTGCAAACGTAGGATATGGTGTTCGTCATTTGGATCACATTGGTTGTTTAGCTGAACATGTCGTCATCATCCGAACGGTCATTGCGAGATAGAAACCCACCAGCTCCAGTATTGTAACCTCCATCATACTCTGATTGAAGTATGCGGGTTTGTTTTTGACAACCTTCACGGCAACAACCTCGTGGGTCTTCATGTTTTGGCACTTGACCACTTGACCAAACGTTCCTTGGCCCAGAATGTCCAAAATCAGGTATCTGCTTATCGAGTCATGTCGATAAGAAGGACGTTAAACAAAATCAGTGCTTACTTGTGCCCGTCATCAGTACCCAACCAGTCGTTAACGTAAAGAATATAATCATAGTCCTCATTGTCGTAGCCATCATTATGAGCTGGTTTGCTGGGCTTTGTCAGAACCCTACGTGGGTTATGCGTAGATTCGTATCTGAACTGAGGATTACAAATACGAAAAGTATCCACGATATGAGTCGTCAGCTGTCTAATAGGCTAAGAAACATCGTGTCAGAGATTGAAATATGAAACATGCAGAGCAGAGACGTACACTCAGGTAGATCCCTTGACCGTCCATTCTCCTTCCAGTAGGGACACGATTTGTCGCAGGACGGAGGTCATTATGGTCTCGAACCCGTCGGAACCCGGAGGTCCTGCGTTTCTGAGGTACTTCGACCATCATGGGCTGAGGTTCTTGAGGATAATAATGTGTCACGCCGTCCGGGAGTTGTGTTGGATGAGAAAATGATAGAGGTGTGTTGGGCATTGACGCTGAATTTTGACGAGCAGATCGTTGAGCTGTCAGGTGAATCGGACTTGCGGCCGGCGGTGGTTGAGGACTATTGGAGGATCCTCCGTGGGGATAAGACGATTGTAGTGAAGGCTGGGGAGTATAAGAAGAATTGTCCGAAGGGGCTAATGGATCAGTGTTGGAATTTTTGCGAGAATGGGATTGGTATGGTTTCGAACCGTATGTTTTGTGTTGATCGGGATATGCATACGCTGCAGAGGTCGGCGAATATTGAGACTGTTGTGATGCGTATGGATCGAGCAAGGATGGAGTCGAAAGGTTTCCGTGGCGCATTGGTGAACGGGCAGACTGAGAAGATGTGCCAGGATCGTGTTGAGTTTGGGATCGCTTTGGTGGGTGGCTAGGTGAAGCGTTATAGTACATTTCCTGGTACGGACTACCAGTACCTGTACCAGAACTGATCACGTCAGGACTACTTGCGCTCAGCGGCTGGGATTGAAAAGGGACGCTGGAAGGATAGAGGGAAGCGGCCGAGCTTGTGTAATTGGGCGCTTTGTGGGTAGAATCAGCACTCAGCGCGCCTTCCAAGTCGTCCGGGAGATGATGGCGGCGGCGGCTATTTCCAGCTGATGCCCCCATCGAAGAACTCCTTGATAAACTGTTTGTAGAGTATGGCAGAACACTGACACCGAACTGATTATCCTCCTCTACAATCTGAGCAATGCGAGGCTGCCGAGAAGATCCAGTCGAAGTCTGGACGACCTGGGGTATGCGATGGCTGTTCAGCGCAGGAGGCGGTGGGGCGGGTGCGTAAAAGTTGGATGCAGGCTGAGCTGACGATGAGATAGAATCATGGCTGGTCTGGGTTTGCCAACGAGGCAGATCAAAGTCATCGTTTCCGGTCATGTATGCCAGTTCGGGTTCAGACATAATATTTTGAGCGATCTTGTCAGTGACGCCCTGCACTCGCTCGTCGTCTGTGCTGGTCGATAGTAAGAGGGCCAGCTGTGGCGAGTTGAAAAAGACGCAGAGGACTTGCTGGGGGGAGGGACCAAAAACGAGGTTCCGTAGTAATTATCAAATATGCCCAATGTACTCGTTCTAGACGCAAAACCATTTTTTTTTTGGTTCGCTAATGATGGCTCTTATCGATACACACACTAAGGATTACAACTACCAAACATCAGGTGGTACCTTCCAATTCTTTGAGGGTCTCCACAATTCCTCTCTCCATGCGCATCAACACAGCAGCTCCTTGCCCAATTGATTGGAGTGAAGAAGGGACGTCTACGGAAAGAAATATCTGTTTTCTAAATCTTTTTGCTAAATTTGAACTTCAGTTCCCTGTATACCCTGAGAAGGCAAGTTTGTCACCTAAACGCTGAGCCATATTTAATGCCACGTCCGAGTCAGCAGATCGAAAGAGAGCAGTTGCAGATGGCGCATTCAACTATGTAACCTATGCTCCAGTGGACGATTGATGATTACGAAGACACGTACATCAAGAGCTGGCATTGCACATGCCCAGTCTTTCGCCAAATGACCTTGCAATGGCGCCTTCATTGCGTCTTCTGCCACTACTTCAGTCGCACCTATCCATAGCATGTACGAGTTCACAAGACGAGTGATCTGAAGCACCAACGGAGGCAGACTCGAATCCGACGAGGGTAGATACGTTGTGAAAACTTCAATAGTTGACGACAACTCGGAAGCCATGAATAACCAATTGCCACGTGGGCAGAGACGATCCGTAGGGTTCGAGTTCGACGCAACACTCAGGCTCCCGCTCAGACCCTAGGCTATATTTATTCGAATGGCTGTTATCAATTTCCGCGTTATTTGCAGTCGTTGTGATGGCACTTTTATTGATAGAAAGATCAGTGGCTCAGAGACGAATCCAAACCGTCCTTATTGGAAGTGCCCTCGCTGCAAGTACTTCGGTAAGTTACTTCTTTCCACATATATCACAACTCCGATGATACAGAACCCGTTTGTCTCTAGTTTGGGAAGATGATTTAAAAGATTATCAAAAGGTGGCTGTCATGAGCGAGGATGTCAGTCCACCAAGTACACCCCGTCCTTCCCAACGAAATCGTGCAATGATGGCCCAAGCTCCATTCGGGTCTCCGTCCATCTGCAACAAACGAGAACGAGAACGTAGTACAAGCCCTAGTCCCCCTCCGTATCAGGAATTATGCTCCCAGGGGCAGACTTCTTCGTCTCAACGACCTTTCCCATTTTCTCAATCGCAGGATGCTGCAAAAGCAAACCGATTAGCAATGATTCAGCAAGCTCAGTCTCAGGATCAGAATCGCTCTCCCCATGACAGGAGCGACTCCCGTGTTGCTAAAGCCCCTAGACTAGTTGACGCCTCAGATATTCATTCTGGATCTCAACCTGGGGCTTATCTCACACCTCCCTCGACATTGGGAGGAAGTGCAGCCAACTACACGCAACAGCCCCCCATGCCTTCTACACCTACCCAAAAGGGAAAAGAGAGAGAACGAGGTAGCATGATGCAGCTTGGCTCCATGCATTCACAGAGCGAAGACACACTCTCTAGTTCCCAATCTCAGTCCGGACTTCATATTTCGAAGTTTGAGACATACTTGGTTAACATCAAGTCTGCGTATGAATTATCTGAACGCAAACGTGTCGCTGCTGAACGAAGCGCTCATGCAAAAGCAACAAGAATCCAAGAACTCGAAGATCAAGTGAAATTGTGGGTCCTTATTCTTTGAACAGACTTGTTCTTTCTTCATATTTGGAATCCTTCTGCACTTTCTAGTTTGGAAGAAAAGCTCAAAAAGATACAAAATGCGATGGGAAGCTGAATCACGACCCTGACATCATTCACTACTTACTCAATTGGTCCATGTTCCTTACCTTACTCTTCCCTTGGACTTGAAATCCAAAGCCCTGCTCTATGCATTTCTTTACCTTATTCGAATCAAAATCCTCAAAACCATTTATTCCTTATTTTATCTTGCGTTCCTTTCTTGTGTTCTGTCATCTGGTGCTTACATCAAACCGTCTGCCTACTTATCTTGTATTCTTCGCTTCCTTTATCATCTGTTGTAACGCTTAGCTTGTGCCTTGACCCTTTGTACAATGTGCCCAATGGTAAAAAAAACCGCAGCATTGCATTGCGTATTGAATTGAATGGACGCCATGGCGGTCCTATCAATCATCATTTGCATATTACAAGTAAGGACAATCAGAACGTATACTATAGAAGGCCATCTATCACCCGGAAAAATTGAAATCCTCACCCATCATCGTCGCCCCACTTTTGAAAAAGGCAGATACGATCCTCATCCACAGTCCAACCAAGCCGTAACAAAAAGTGTGCGTTTTAATGAAACAAGGTGCTATACGGGCCATGTATTCCGAGATGTTTGAATCATCATGATCGATCCAATAGAGGAACTCCTTCCCCGAAGAGCAAAGGTCAGGTGAGACGGGAGAAGAGTGGGTGAGTGGGGAAGGGGACAATTGAAGGTAGCAACGCGAATCGTAAGTAATATAAAAAAAAACATCGTCGTGTTTGCGAAACAGAAACAACCACGTCTGATAAGACGGTTCTGTTCTTGCCAGTTTCTTGGGGCCGCAAGTTTAAGTTTTGCGAGTTATCATAAAGTTTCGACTCGGAAAAATTGGCCACCGCATCGGTTCCTCGCGAACGACCTCTCTACCGAACAGACGGGATGATCATAAAAATCCGAGGCATAACCACAATTCACTTAACATCCATCATTATTGGAGAGTGGGTGCTTTCAAAGCGTTTTATTCGGGGACCCCAGGCCGAGCCTACATTGAATCTTGCGCATATGGAGGTTAGGCTCGGCTCGCTAGTCAACCACGGCCCTGGAAACAGCATCCACAGAGACGAACCAGAGACAGAACAAATGAATAGACGGCCGTCAATCAGCCAGTCGAGCCGGCCATAAATTTAGCTCCAGACCAGCAACAGTTCCCTGCTCCTTGCTGATTCGTTCTGGACAGCGGTCCGACGAATTTAATGTGAGCGTAAAAGTCTAGAGACCGGGAATGCAGGAGGCGTCAAGTGGAGTCGGACCGCCTATGCACGTGTCTAGTCCGAGTCTATGATCGCGAGTAAAGGACAGTGGACTCGAATAATGAAAGACCTGTTCAAAGGACTTGCATTACAAAGAAAAACGGATCAGCGAGACTGCGTATAGCGATATCGGCGTGCCGCCAAATCACGCATCTCAGCCGACGAATCTAAGACAGCACATGGAACACTGTAAAGAAAGACAGTACGGAACACAAACACAGTATGGACAGGTAAATACAGCGGTAGATGTGATACTATATGACAAGAAAATGAATGTCAAACAATATATGGTTGAGGATGATCATGACAATGCAAAAGATAAAAAATAGTTCATAGAGAGTGCAATAATGAAAGTCTTGTTAAAAAACACTTCTCTGTGGTTTAATATAACAGTTTCAACTCGTTAGCAAAACCATGTTCGCCACCACATGGAAAAACGCGTCCACCAGCTGCCTTGCCAACCATCACTCCGTTCTTGTGCACTGAGCCTTATTGACCCAGTTCCATATCGAATAGAGAACATTTCTTCAGAAGACTCCTGTTCTCCTTCTTCTATATCAGGTTTCCTTTCTGACAATCGAGACACAGGGAAACGTGGCAATGATCTTCCGGACACTGATGACGGAAAGAGCTTGAGTAGGGCAAGGTACTCGGGGTTGGTGATGTTAGGCGATGTCCAGATGTGCGTTTGTGAATCGATCTCCGAAAACGGATCCTGATGGGATGACTCTAGAACCAAAACTTCATCGTCTGCATGTAGATTGGTATCATCTACTAAATCGGATGCTGGGTTGCTTGAAGATATCGATGAGGTTGTAGCCAGAGATCGCGATAATGGCGGCGTTGTGATATCAAGGAACGGATCACTAGGCGCTCTGGGTCGTTTTGAGTACGTGGTGGTAGATATTGACGGCGACTTTGGAAGAGGTGAGGGCTTCGAAGAATTCGCAAACAGAGGTTGGGATTGTGCACGACTGTGAGCAATAGCTGCCACGTATGAAGTGGAAGGACTGGATAAGCGAGAAGGAAGGGCTGCAACTTCTTCAAAAGCGAGCACCTAATTCGTATTTAATGATCTCACGTAGAGTGACTGATTAGAGAGAATATTTACCCCTTTGAGTACATCAATTGCCTCTAGCATGAAATCTTTTCCGCTAAATGTCAGGTAGTCAAGGAAAGAGTTCAGTAAAAATTATATAAATAGGGCGGGAAGAACTAACGCGGCCTCTTTGAAGACGGCATCATCAATCTCCCACGCTACGCGCCTGTCATCTGCACCTCCTAGCTTCTGGGGGATCACTTGAAGCCTCATGACAGCCCAGAGGGCTTCGAAAAATGGTTGTGTGCCAGGCATACCTGGTGTATACCATGTATGAATGAAGGTCTCGAATCGCTCATATCTTTCTTTGATGGCAGCAGAACCGTTTGGATCCAGTCGAGAATGAGCGGTCAATGAGCCCCCAGGAACTGTGGAATTTAAATGAGCTCTATATTCAGCGTCTCTACGGGCGCTGACACTGGCATGATAACCAGAACGAATCGAAGCTTGGAGTCTGGCGAATGGGGCTCGTTGAGATGGAGGAAGAGTGGCTAAAGTTTGAGTCATTAGACGGCCTGCATCATCGTCTTGATTGTAATACCTGGGCAATATGCTAAGAGGCTTCTCAAGACGAAGGTGAGGGATAATACATACCATGACCGACATTGATCAGCAAAAGTCTCAAGGTCACTCTGCAAGGCGCGCGATGGAGTGTCGTTCGCAGAAGGCGGTGGCGATTTTATACGTTTGTTTCCCCTAGGACGAGCAGACGAGGGAGAAACTGCAGAACTGAACCTTGATTTTGGGGATACTGGAGAGGTTGCGGAAGTGGCTGATGGCAAATCGTAAAGGAGTGGGGATTTGTCTTGAGAAGGAGTGGCTATAGGAGGCGGGCGCGGACGAGGGGTCTCCAGACGGTAAGACATAGTTCATGTGTCAACTCGTGTAGAGAACACAAATATCCAGCGAAAACGAGATGCGCCAACCACACGCAATTTCCGGGGTACAAGCGCGAATTCAAGACAATGTTGATGCGTTGTATAGTCGCAAAACCACCGGGGCTGCGAGAGGGGGAGGAGAACGAATGGAGCCGGGAAGCGGCAACGTGAGTTAACCCACGTGGTTTTATGGTTTAGCTAATACTGGAAAGTCCTGATGAAGATTGATGACCATCACGACTTTCAACTCATTTAATAGCTGAGTTTGGTGTATATCCCTCTCTCTGTCTTATCTGAGTATTGTAGTTACGAACGATGATATGGAGCTTCCGGATCTTCAAGTTTACTATGCAACCTTGTTTATTCTCCAGGCACGTCCATGATTGTGTACCTCGAAGCTTCAAGTCAGGCCAACAACCATAAACCTAGGGAGATCATATTCCGAACTGAATCCAAGGCTGCAGGCTGGCAGGCTGTCCAAAGGGGCTGATCATGTATTGATCTAGAACGGTATAAAGTGTAACTAGAGAGATCTAGGCCCTGGCTGCGTTGATTACTCGTTTTTCTGTACAAAATTATGGACAACTGTCTGCGTCGCCGGTGATCTGCCGATGTATGAGCGTATCAGAGTGGATTGAGCATATACTTGCCGTGACCTTGGGTGGGGGGGTTCCGCCGGTTCCGGGCAAAGTTCGCGGTTTCTCGAAAAAACATGCGGCAAAGACCTGACGCGTCCACCTGTACTGGAGAGTTCCGGGAGTCGGAGGACTTATTCGAATGACAAGGGCAGGGTCGCCATCTGGCGGCTCCCGCGAGCGTTATGAGGGGGTAGATAATGTATTAATAGAGGTTCAGCTGGGTAATGCACGCATTATCTTGGGGGCAGGTTTCACCACGACGAACGGGTCAAGACCGTAGTACAAGCTTCTCCGGGAGCTGTTTGTTTCAGGTCCGTGCCGTAATAGTAGCGATAGGTGTGCAAATTCGAAAAGAATGCAAAAGTCGAAACATATAAGAAGAAGTGTAATAAGATCGTACCAGGCTTTCTTCGCATCAGTGACCATCCCCGGTGACCTTGCACTTCTCCAGCCTCGTTGCCATAGTCACTTACGCTACGGAGGTATTTATTAGTATCTGTGCGTCTCCTGCTGCTCTTCCTTCTGTCGTGTATAGAACAGAATCCACCAAACTCTATCTTCCAGCGACCCCGTTCGTGGCCATTGTATTGTTGGGGACCCTCGCTTGACTGGGGTGGTATCATCTGATTCACTGTTCCGCCTTTCATTTCTCGCTTTCGTCTGTTCATCCTTCTTCAGGCGCAAGCTCTCTCTCCCAGTCATTCTGTTCGATGGCGCAAGCTGCTTGGGTACCACTCCCTTCCGACCGCAGATCTGTGCCGGACTCTTCCATGACCACGTCGAATCATCCCCAGCCAATCGAACTTGCTCGCTGGGAACTCGCTGAGTTCCTTAAATCTTCCTCGAGCATGTCGCGGGACGCAGCTAGTGCCCAAACGCAAAGCATGTTTGGTCCTCCTACTCTCAACGGCGCTTTCGGCAGTTTTGGAAACCACGCTGACGGGTTGATGTCTTCCCTGTCGCACAACGAACCCTCATCCCACAATGGGGCTGCAGGTGGCGGAACAAATCGTGGAGAGTCTCTCAACGGGACAGGTCAAACTTACGACGTGTTTTCGCCCAACTCCACTACATCTGTGCATAATGACGGTTATCGCACAGCTCCGTCCTCCACACCCAACTACGGTCTCGTTGCCCCAAGTGTTTTTGGCAATGGTTCTCTGCATGACGGATTGTCGTCTTTTCATGCCCCAAACCCTCATTCGTTCTCCATGTCCTCCAACATACCATCTTCGTTCTCCCAGAAGTTATCGTCGGATCATCTCGATGGTATACAACGTCCACATGATTTCTCATTTACCACCATAACACAGAATCATGCTGCTTCGATGCCAGATCTTCGACGGCTCTCGAACATGAATTCCGCATTCCCCTCTTCAGCTTTTCCCGATGGTTTCACAGTTAATGTGGCCTCTAGCCTTGGGATGGGCATTTCTTCGTTGAACATGCACCAACAGCATCATCCTCAACAACAATTTCAGGATGCTTATGGACGATTCCAACAGGAGGGTCAATATACCACCACGTCTGATCGTCAAGCTCCTGTTCCCCATTTCACCCAAGGCCATTCCAACTCTGACATGTCGCAGGCCAACAATTCATTCTCTCACCAACAGAATTACGATAATAACATGCCCAGCTATATCGGCGGTATGTTAGGTACCAATTCTTCCGACGCCGTACTTGCCACCGGAGCTGTTGAGAATGGTATAAGCCAAAACAAGCTTCCTGCATCTCCCACTGGAGCCAACGACCTTCAGACCTTCATTCGGTATGTGGCCATTTCATGTTGAATGATTGTGGAATGCTCAGGACCAATTCATTGCAAGTCCTTACCTTGATCAGTATGTGAGGACACCCAATCGCCTAGCTTTCGGAGAACGTACGATCATTGTTATGTCCAGCAAAGTGGCTCAAAAATCGTATGGAAATGAAAAGAGGTCTGTTTTACTCAGGCAAGATCCTTAGTCTCAAATCTCTCATTATCGCTCCAGATTTCTTTGTCCACCACCTACAGCCGTAATGGTCGGTAACTCGTGGTGGACTGATATGCGTCGACCAGGGGATCCAACCAAGTTAACTCCTCCAAGAGTAGTGATTTCTATTTCTGGGGAACCTTCACCACAAGAAAGCTCGGTTGAGTGGGCTGGAGCTGCCGGAAAGCCTTTCGATGTGAATGATCCTCCGAGTGGGACCACTTACGTTGGGCGATGCGTCGGAAAGCAGCTTTACATTTCTGAGGCTGACGAAAAGAGAAAAAAAGTAGAGGCCCTAGTCAAGATCACTGCATTGGCTGATAATGAGGAAGAAAGAGTTGTTGGAGTTTTCTCCAGCAAACCGATCAAGGTAATCAGCAAGCCGAGCAAGAAAAGGCAAAGTGCCAAAAATCTAGAGTGTACGTTTGGTTGGATCTCATTTTATTTTCCTCTCTTGATTGGCATTTTCTCAGTGTGTATAAATCATGGTTCCACTGTATCCCTATTTCATCGGTTGCGATCTCAAACTGTGTCAACCAAATATCTTTGTGTATCAGCTTCAGGCTCTTCGTTCAAAGGCTCGGACGGGGCTCCGCTCATGGGAACTGATGTACGTTCTCGTCCTACTACCCCCGCTTTTGTCGCGAGGACGTCGAGTTGGGGTGCGTTTTCACCACTATTTCCTATATTGCCTTTCTCATGGTCGTCGTAGACCCTTTCATTATGTATATCGTGGATGTTAACAAGCCCATCGGTGGTATAGATGCGTCTCCACCTCCTGCGCCGCAGCCAGACTACCCTTCCCCTCCGCCGAATGCAATCCCTTTCACTAATAATGGGTCCCAAATACCTATCTATTATAACCAGACCATTGTCCTACAATGCTTGACGTCTGGGGTTGTTAGCCCAATCTTGATCATAAGAAAGGTGGATCACCAGACGACCGTGGTTGGGGGAGGCAACCAAGAGGGAGGGAAGACTGTACCTGACCATTACTGTGCGCCTGGGGAGGTATACGGGGATCCGGTCTCTCAGCTTCATAAAATTGCATTCGAGGTTTATGAAGCGAACAAGGCTGCTCCCGAACCTGGTACTCCTGGTGTTTCTGGCGCCTTCCTTTCATGCATGGCTGAGAAAGTGAATACATATCGTCCAGTCGAGGGAAGACAGTGGAATCGATCGCTTTCTCGTGGCTCTGATTCCCCCGTTGTACCCAGTTCTCCATCCGCATCTACACCAACATCGACTGCATCGGCTGATTATTTCAGTATCGACGGCAGTGTGCCACCTTCCCCTGCTGAAACTGAAGCCCCGAATACCAATGATGGTGGCCGGGTGAAGAAGGGAAAGCGGGCCACTAGTAGTGCAGGCGGTATTACCAAGAACTCTGCTGCTAAATCACGTAAAAGACCGAATTCTGCGGGCTCCGCAGGTAGTAGACGCCCTCCCGCATCTGAAAGCGGTAATAGTGCAAGCTCTGGCGCACTCTGGCAAGTAGATATTGGTGAGACAAGTGTCTGGACTATTGTTGGCACCGGTACGCGTTCCTGTCTCTATGTATCACCAAAAGTTGAGAAATCATCCCTATCTACAGAACAAATTCGATACGACTTTTACATACCGCCAGTCTTGTTTGATAACCAAAACACCCCGCAATTGAGTTCATTCCCTATTCCTTCCAAGCCGGTCACCCCCTTCCCTGGTGTGGTCAAGTATCTTCCACCAGATCGCGCTTCTGAGGCGCCCAAAGGGCACGCTCCGCGGCTGCATCTCAATCCTCCTTCAGCGAAAATGTTGACGTTGTACGGAGAGAATTTCTCTAAATCGGATCCTATGCAAGTTTTCTTTGGCTCCGAACCATCATCGTATGTGGAGATTCGCTGCACTGAGGTCCTTGGTTGTCTACCTCCAGAAATCGAGACCGCGAAACGGCGTCCCATTATCCTCGTTCGACAGGATGGCGTCGTATTCCCATCTTCCACTTTGTATCCTTAGCTGGCGCCATTTGTTTCTATTTCTTGGATATATACCTTCTGTTCTACGATTGCTCTTTTTGTTTCTTTGATTGCTGCTGTTTGATCACGCCTACTCAACTTTCCGACTTTGTTTCTTCACCTACTAGTAATTTAGAGAGCTAGGAATTTGTACTTATATCTGGAACTTATATATGCAAATGCGTCAACCGGTCACAGCCATACTGGGTCAATCACACGACTGGAGGCCTGAGGGGCCTCAGTGAGGGTCAATCCGGCTCCAACGTGGCAAAAATTCTTCTCCATTTCCTTCCCTTGAATTCATTAAACCTTTGTACAACTCGACGTGACCGCGCTTGCGAACAGTCTCATCATGTCCTCTCTTACACTGATCAGCCTACCGCAAATCCTATGGGTTTGGTATGTCGAACATCTGTGGGACTATCAGCGCGGTTCGTGGGTGGACAGTTTTGCCAAATTTTTTCGAATAATAGCGTGGCTCGTCGCTGTCCCGTCCCTGTTTTTCATCATGTTGGTATGTTTATGAACTTTAGCCCTGTTACAGAAGCAGGTTTGACTGACGAAACTTGTCCGACTTTTTCCGACCGTTGTTGATATAGGACATTGCATCATACATAATAGCCCGAACTCTAGGCGTCATTGACGATACCAAAGCCTCGACGAGCGATCGCGGGTCTCGAGCCGCAATGCACGAGTCCGCACAAGCTAACACCAACACCGACCCAAAAAGGGGCTTGGACGGCAGCGGAACTTATAGCACGCCCAAGCCACCTTCAGTCGTAGTCCAGCTAGACCCCTCGAGCGTTCCGCTCCCCATGGACGATGGAGACGACCTCGGCCAGGCGCAGATGTTTGAGGGGAACCTCATGTTGTCTGGCGTGGATGTCTTCTCGCCTGCTGTGTCCCGCCCGCCGTCCCCAGTTGTGGAGCGCAGGAGCTTGCCTGAGGTCGATAGGAGCTTGGGTCGACGGCCCGAGGGACTCGATGGTGATGGTAAAGGCGTTGAAAACGAGGAGGGAGATAGCGATAGTACTGAAGATGGGCTAGGAAGGGAAGCTTCGTGTGGGTCTTTGAGCATGGGTTCGTCATTCGCTATGATTGACAGGGATTCCGAATCGGAAGATACTGGAGTGGGAATAAGGAGACGTACAAACCGCAACGAAAATCAATGATGCCAACACTTCATGATGCGGAGAGACAGATAGACGCGTACACTCATTTCCGTCCTGCTGATTACTGCGATGAAATCTAGTATTACACAAACTCGGAGTTCATACAACACAGATATTAGATACGACATCTCACTACATGTATCACCACCCAAACCTCAATTGGTCTCTGGTAAAGACAGGTGGCTTCCAGACCAGACATTCTGGATGGATCCGACGCCTTCGTTTGCTCTTTGCTTTTTCATGACGTTCCAATATAGCATCCGATAAACAGATGACGTGCTGCCCTTTGTGGTGTTTGAAGAGCTGAAGTGTTGTACATCTAAAAGATGGGTAAATTACTTTGTCAACAGAGAAACAGAATGGAACGTACGTGTTCATGACGTCGGCATGAGTTATGGAAGTTTTCTGCGCGATGTCATCTATGCTCAGATCTTCCGTGGTATTGCGCAGTAAGTCAATGATGGTCTCGGCCCAATACGCTCGATAACTCAACAGCCCTAGATCACTTAATGGTTTCTCTGGACTGCCAAGTTTGCCTTCCTTCTTGCTCAATTCGTAAGAAAATTCGATGAGAATCTTGCCATAACCGTGACGTTGGTGTTGAGGAAGAGTCAGAATACAGGCAACATTGTAACTGTCCGCGGACTCTTTCTCCTTTGAGAAGTATCCAATGATGTGACAGCCGTGCAAGTCTCGCTGGCACTATTGGCGCAATCAAACGATGAACAAAAGGGACGAAATGAAGGTACATACCATGACATAGTACATGAATGGGGTCACATCATAATAAAGTGTTTTGCTAGTAGACAGCATGTAAGAAAATCGGATTATGCGAAGGAAGATAACTTACTGGTCCAAGAAACATTTCGACAACAAACTCAAATTTCTACACCATGTCAACTGCCGTTTCCCATCAAGTTCAAAAAAAGAGATATCTTCATGTCGATAGATCTCGTTCCCAGGTGGATGGAGAAGTGTGCATCGCGTTCGGTGTCTGCCCAACATCAAGGGCGACGGAAAGTACGATAGACAAAATTCACAAATAAAAAGGGTAGGGAGGTGGGCGTAGTCCTGAGGATAAGGGCTGAAATACCAGGCGTCAACTTCGTGCTTGCCAATCTGCAGACGATTGAGGTTTTTGACACGAGCGATTTCAGATATGGACTGCGTCATCGAGCCCGACGTTCGCAGTTTCTCGATTTCCTGTTCCTTGCTGAAGTGAGAAAGCGGGACAGGCGGTTCGATTGGAGTGGATGCTGTCAGATCTATAACTTCACCATCGACCTCGCCGTCAGCATCAGCCTCTCCGTCCGCATCGCCGTCAGCGTCTGCATCGGGGTCTGCATCTGCGTCTGCGTCCGCGTCTGCTTCAGCATCTGCATCAATGTCCATTTCACCTTCTGCATCCACATCCTCGAATAATGACTCGTCTTCGTCGTCCGAAGCTTTTCGTTTCTGAGGCATACTAAAGCTTGGAGTAGACGGAACACTAGGTTCATATCCAGGGGTCTGCGGCGCAGGTGTAGGGGTCGAATAATCCGCGTACTCTGGAGGTACAGGCTTCCCACCTCCAAGCCTCGGCGGAGGCTTCCCTCCGACAAGTTTGGTCTTCTTATGCGAACCCTTAAGGATCTTGCCAGGTAGGATCTTCTGTCCGGGAGCTTTCTTGGTTGTCGGTGGAGCTTTCGGCCTCGGCCACTCGAGGTCCCTAGTTAATACTAGCCTAGACCCGGAGACCCAATCGTCTAGTCGTTTGTTGAATTGATCCCAGTGAACAAAGTATTCCCATTTGTCTTCTGGCACTACCTGTTCGTCGACAGTATCTGCACCAGCTTGTCGACGTCGAGTGGCATAGTTATTCGATCGGCGTTCACGGATTGAGAGGATCTCGGCAAGTCGTTCTTCTGTGGAACCGTCTTGGTTTTGACGACGGATATAGACTTTACACCCAACTGTCACTGTCTGGTTGCAGACAATGGTAAATAACGAGCACCAGAGTAGTCGTGAGAGGCGAACTTACCTGGATTGAATATGTGCCGCCTGGAGTTATCGGCGGTGGCTCTGTGCTTTCTTCTTTGATGTGAGGCCCCATTGCTTCCGGACTTTGCTCAGTGTATACGAGACTGAGCCCGTTTTCGTATAGCAGCACACAGCTATGTATATAGCGCTGGAATGTATTTGAGAAAGTTCACTGTCCCACAGAATTCTGAGTCATCATGTCACTACAATGAGCGTTACGCGTGACACATCACGTCTATCGTCACGGTATTCCAGGCTGACTCAAGTATGTGCGTAGGCCCAGTGGTGCATTGAGCTGGAGCCATAAGAAATACAAGGACGTGGCGACTTGCTGATTCATTGCTTGTCCATGCTCCTAACTGCCAGGTCCTGTTGTTAAAACTACTAGGACCTTTCATCCATTCCCATTCACCAGCCTTTCCAGTGCGTCTCCGCTAGCGACCTGAAACTCGCTAGAACCTCCAAACGACATCATGACGCCTTTCTTCTTCGAAAGCCTGCCTTGCGCACGCACAGCGTCCTGCATCCGCCGTTCGGTCTCTAAATCTCTCACTTCGTTCCAATCCTTCTTAGCTTGACCTGCCCCTTTAGTGCCTCGCCCTTTATTATCTCGTGGATCAAGGCCGCTTCTGTGCTTGAATGTGTCTCTAGACTTTGAAAAGTCCTTGTCTCGAGATGTATGACTCGAAACAGTCGTGGGGGCCTCCCGTAATGCGAAGGATTTTGCTGAATGTCCGAGATGCAGATGTCGGACATGAAAAATGTGCTTTTCATCCGTAGGATGTGTGGCATAGGCTCTCATGTGTGACGTAAACGCTCTTCGTGCAAGTTCAACATTCTGAAATCAGTGTAAGCTGTTTGCAGACTATGAGACGAAACGTAACTAGAACAGTTACCTTGTGCTTCAGTACCCATCTCTCGAAAGCCAGCTGCACTTCTGTGGCCCTCTCTTCGTGCTCTGTTCCTTTTCCCCCGAAACCTTTCTTAAGCACTGAATCCACGCTCACACTTTCCAGCTTGATATTTTGTCCACCAACAGTCTCTGTGTTACTTCCCTTCATCCTGTCTTCGACCCACGACACCCATTCCTTCTCACTCGGAGATACGAAACTCCAAGCCTGTCCACCCTTCCCGGCTCTTGCTGTTCGTCCAACTCTATGCACGTATTCGGTAGCTCCCCCTTCTGTCGGTAAATCGTACTGAATAACCGCCCGAACCAATGGCAAATCTAAACCTCGCGAAGCAACAGATGTACATAACAACACAGAAGAAGTCGTTTTAAGTGAAGAAAATCCTCTGAGGGATGCTAGACGTGTCGGTTGAGGGAGAGAACCATGGAGCCTGTAGATAGACGTCGATGGCAGTAATGGTGACCGTGTCTCTACTTTCTCTCCGCGGACTGGCTTTTCTTCTGATTTCTTCCCATCAAGGACGACGTCGATATCGTCATCGAAGCCTGTTTCTTCGTCGACGTCGTCATCATCCATAGCTGAATTCCCTAAAAGCTTCCAGTGAAAATCCACAGAGTCTGTGCAGCTCAAAAAGACGATGATTTTGGTGGTGGTATTCCGGTTCTGCGTTGGCGCAAGGAGTACACGAAGCAATGAAACCAAAGCGACCAAGCGAAGTTTTAGCGGGACAATAACATATTTTTGAGATAATTGTGATGGAGGAGTAAAGTTTTGACCACTAGGGGCTATCGCGGGCTGTTCTTTGTCCTTAAAATCGGACGAAGTGGGTGCATCAAGTTCCGATGCCTTAATGACGATGGGATCTTTGAGAGTGGTCCCGGCAAGTTTTTGAACGTCCTCCCGGATTGTGGCAGAGCAAAGGATAGTTCTGCGTTGCCGCTCCCAGTCCCACCCACCCACTTCAGAGCTCTTCTCTTCCTGTACAGCTTGTAATGCAAGTTTCCGTCGCCCATTAAGCCCATTGATGATGCCCTGAATGGTTTCTTCGAAACCTAGTTCCATAAGACGATCAGCTTCGTCAAGCACCAACCATCTACATTTTCCGACATTGAAAGCCGAGGTTTTCTGTAAATGATCCAGCAATCTGCCGGGAGTTGAAACAATTAAAGGCAAGCCTTTACGTAGTCGCGCTTTTTCATGTGTCCTCGTTGCACCACCGGTTAACAATCCTGAAACGAGCCAGCGCGTTAGTCTTGGAGAAGACGAATCTTCTGCGGGGTCATCTTGGGGGCGGAGGCGAAGCTGGAGCAGCGTGTCCAGGACATCAGATATTTGGTTCGCCAACTCTCGTGTGGGCACGATGATTATGGCTAGGGTTCCTATTGATCTGTCTATGTAAGAAAGAGAACTCAACGGTAAAAGGTCCTGGAGTATGGGAAGCAGGAAGGAGAGCGTTTTTCCTGAGCCGGTCTGGGATTGAATGAAGACATCCCGTGAAGAATCTCCAGGAGACGACCGTTGAGACAACAGCGCTGGCAAAGTTGCCCTTTGAATTGCGGTTGGCTTTGATATCTTCATCTTCGTTGACAGGTGAGACACTATCAGTGGATCCAGACCCAGCCCCGTGAATGTTGATGAATCTGTCAATGGTGCATTGCTAGGTTTTCCCAGAGGTTTAATGGCGGTCGAGTCAAAGGGCTGATCAACTTTGGGATTGTAAGAAAACAAGGACGAGATAATCTGGGTAGATTGGCGGTTCCCAGGACGGTCCATTGTGTTAGATTGACCTCCAATCTGGGAATTTTTACGAGCCCGTTTGGCTGGAGGTTGTCCAACATCATGGTCAACTGTATGTGGTGAAGACTTCTCATGCCTGAGTTTTCTTTTGGCTACTCGTTTAGCTTTGAGCCTAGGGAGTTGTTCAGTGAAGGAAGGAATCAACAACGAAAAGCCAGTTTGCTCACCTATCCGTCCATTTCCCTCCTTTACTTGTATGCACTGGCTTCGCACGATTTTGAAAGCCGTCATCTGCAATATTAAGAACGAGATCGTCCATGGCGGTTATTTTCAACGACTTCTCTCCCACGTGGACTACATTCTTCTCTACCACGCACTGTTTTGCTGGCCATGACTGCTATCACTCGTAACTTACCCTGGTTTATTCGCGATTTGGGTGTATCTGTGGTTGGACAGGTATTTTTCTCCACTGAAATGTTGTCCAAACCGGCTTTGATCAGACTTTGTGCTCTTAGAAATGTTATACCTCTATCATTGAGGACTTGAACATATCAGATGTCGACTGTCTTAAATATTCTCTATCCAAGGGATTGGGGATTGGTATTGTAGTAGGCGGTTCAATAATGAAAGTACCACAACTCCTTTTAAGTGAGCAAATTCCTGTTGCATCATAACGGACTCGTACTGACCCATGGAAACAGTCGTGTCAGCACGTTCCGCACGAGGTGTTTCGCTTTTTTCCTACGCACTGGAAACAATTTGCTACCTTGTCACGCTCGCGTACTCCTATCATAATGACTTCCCCTTCTCCACCTATGGCGAGAACTTCTTCCTCGGAATTCAGAATATTCTCATCACCCTTCTTATCATACACTATCCCTCCTCTACAATGAGGCGTTCAGTCTCATCGTCGAACACCTCTCCAAAGGTTGTAGGTGCTGCGCTTGTCGCAGCACTAGCATCAGTAATCCTTTTCTCATTGTCCAAAGAGGCTCTTGCGCTCTTGCAACTCTGCACGCTTCCGATTGGACTTTTCTCAAAGCTCCCCCAAATTGCACAGAATTACCGAGCTAAATCTACAGGCCAGCTCTCAACCTTCGCAGTCGTTGCTCAGATCTTGGGCTGCCTTGCCAGATTATTCACGACTGCAACAGAAGTCAACGATATACTTGTTCTTGCGGGATTCACAATAGCATTAGTACTGAATTGTGTGTTGGGAGCGCAGATCTGGGTATACTATAGCAAGGATGGAAGAGAAACGGTTGCGGGTGGAATACCCTTTCAGGAGAAGGATAGGTCATCTCCAATACCTGTGGCTCAGGAATGGGAAAAGCCTACAGAGGTCATCGTTACACCTCAAAGCCCATCGAGATCTGGAACGCCAGGACCATCTGGAAGGAAATGGGCCAGGAAAGTAGATTAAATTGCGCTAGTGTTCCAACTTTTTGTTTTCTTTTTTTTTGATCTATAATATCAAAATATTTAGCTATCTGAATTTGGCACCCTTTCGAATTCGTTATAATTTGTGTGGCGACGGCGACTATTGTAGTTCAAAACTATCATACCTACTTTCCAATAGCATGGATGTTGATATCGAATCACTCGTTCATCTGGAACAATCGTACGCCAGCTGTTTTCGCTATCTGTGTACCAAGGCCAACTCTCAGCCCTGACAGCTTTTACGACGAAGGGTTCCGAGATGGCTACTCTCATGGTCGGATCCACGGCTTAATTGAGGGCAGAGCTCTCGGTCGTGAGAAAGGCTACGAAATGTTTGAAGAACTTGGCTATTACGAAGGCTTTGCGCTTACCTGGCAAAACATCTACGAGAAAAACGGACAAGCAGAAGAGTAAGAATATTTTGCTCTTGACTCTCTCCAGTCCTTCGACACATACAGTTTCGTGCTGATTCGATCTTTCTGTTTTGGTTTTTTCTTTTCTTTGACAAGTCGAGCACTGCATCATATCAGACATTTACTAGACTTGATTTCTCAATTTCCTCGCGTCAATCCGTCTTCGTTAACGGCGGATTCAACGGGGTCATCAGAGGATGTGGACATTCCGAGACTCTTTCGCCAAATCCGATCGCGGTACAAGACTTTATGTGCTACATTGGGTGTCCGTCCAAGTTTACGTGCTACTGCCGTAGGAGAGGGCCAAGCTCATCCAGATGAAGCGGCTATCGTTGACCACGTCCCTCAGGATGAATCAGGCCTAACCACAGACAAGCAGACGAAGAAGAAGAAGGCCGTGTGGTCTGTAGACAGCATCGGGAAAATGTCTACCGGCGAGCAATTGAGCTTTTGACATTGGAAGGCTTTCGGGTAGCTCTGTAGGCTGGACAGCATAGCAATGGATGGATGGATGGATGGATATCTTGTAAGCCTTCACAAAATACATTCACATCGGATTTGGTATGTGTTCTATATACTCGTCGCCGGAGTAATTTGTGCATTAACTTGATTTTCTATTCTCAGAAGATGGCAGATCGTCTACCGGGTGATCTTTCGCGGTTATCACAACAGTGTACTAGCGAGTACGGGTGCTGGGATGTGCATTCTAATAGAAGAAGATAGAACGTGATAACTATAATGTCTGACTTGGTGTACCATCGGAAAGGATCAATTCCTAAATTGCACCACTGAGAAGGATCTTCGAAGTCTTATCAAGGTCTGAAAGATTCAACTTCATCAGTTACTCCTGCCAGTGTCCAATTCCACTCAATATTGTTCAACCTTATGAGTGCCGCTTTCTAGGTTGCATTCAGTGTAGTTCATTCCCAAGCGCAACGATTAGCGGAGCTTGTAGACGGATGTACTTGGGCGAACCCCTCACTGTTACCAAGACTCGTGCAGAGTTTAGAATGTAGAATACCGTGAATCATAATCAAAGAATGACGAGAGGACACTGTATGTAACCAAAGGAAACATGTCCGCGAAAGGTATTATCACGATGTAAGAGCGATAACAAAAGTCCGAACCAACGACTGCGAGCTCTTCCATTAGAAGATGCCAATACATCGACTGAGATGTACGGTAAAAAGAGCGATGCTAGCAAACCATGAGAAGGATAATGCCGGAACAGAACTGCTTATCTGAGATCCAGTCAAATTCGAGGGCGAGGAGCTTCCCCACAGCTGCACATTCCGAAAATATGTGTGAGTATCACTTGGAGGAGCCCAAGAATCATCGTCGCCTATAATGGAAGTCTTTGAGCGACGGAAATGTTCAACAAAAAAAACCAGCTTAACCTCCGAAAAATGTCCTGGATATACAACATCAGTGAAATGTAACATTCGCATGTAAAGGTAATCCTTACGAGAAGTACAGGCCGCCGATAGTCAGACCTGAGGTATTGCTAAACTGCAGATTCGATTGTGATATAGCCTGCACATCATTGAAACTGATAATATTGAGCATGAGTTGTCGGAAATTTGGAACTGAGCTTACTATAATTGTATGAGACCATTTGCGGTCTTCGGTGCACTATTAAGTTGCACAAGAAGAGAGACTCGGTTCCATCTATTTAGATAATCGGAAGCAATACGCAAAGAAGAGCAAGCAGGACATACTGGCCACTTTGGAAAGTAAATGTGCCTCTACTGATACTGATGCCAAATCTACATGATTGAAAACGCTCAGCGCCTGAATCGGGATAGAATTTATAAACTGCTCACTCAGCGTTACAGATCAGATTGCTATTCGCGCAAATGTTGTTGGGAGTGAGCATATAGGCATATGCTACGGGGATTATTCGTACATAGAACTCTAAATAACATAGCACAGCTTACCTTCTCCAGCTCCGTTTGTTCTCCACATAAGCCGTGTACTGAAACAATCGCCATTCGATTCAGATCCTCCAGAACAAGTGTTCGGATCAGACCCTCCTCGTAACCCTGGCAGCTTGCCACCTTTTACGAATGGGAAGTCGGCATCGAAGGCCACTTCGTAGCTCAGCAGCATAGTTTGGAAACCACTCGAGGAGTTCCATAACGAATAGAACTGTGATCCGCTATCGAGCGAACCTACGCCGCCACTCGGATATGTCACTTGTAAAACAGGAGAACCATTGTTCGATGATGAACCAGTAGGGAGAGTGGAATTTGGAAACGGATCGGCAACGAAAACAACATTGGAGTTCCCGTCCTGAATGCGACCTTTACTTAAAGACCAGCTAGATGTAAGAAGCAGTTCAGTATCTGAATTAGATAGAGTGGCAGTGGGGAAGGGCAGGCTTGTAGATGTCGATAGAGAATATTGAGCTGCGATGGATGGTGCAGGGGCCAAAGAACTGCTCGCGGCAAATACAAGGTCGACGAATAACGGCAAAGACAGTGTCCAGACACCAGTCGTCTTCATCTTGACGTCGTAGCGCTCCTATCCAAGACTCAAGTCTAGGGGGAGGGATGAAAAGAGAATTCTGTGTGAAGATGATTCTGTAATCTCTAAGTATAGACTGTCGCTTAAGCAACTCGTTCCAAACAAGTGCCGACGGGACTCTCCATTGCTCAATCGACAATAAACCAACAACCAACAAGTCCGCAGAGTTTGTGATGGTCCTCCCTTGGTGCATCCAGGGTCTCCCAGCCAGGTATGTGCATGCGTTTGTCAATGCAGCCTGAGGTATGTTTTGGTGCGCCACACATTCCAGAATTGATCGAGTTACATGATTTGGTATAGTATGCAGGAACAAATCGATGGGACTACATACATACGACTTCCCACTGGTTACTTATCAGTGAATCACAATCGGATCCTTCATTAGCTCCTCCGAGCAGGCTGCGGCTCCAGCTCGCCTCACGCCCTTTCCATCCATTTCGTATACCAATGGAGCAATCCTCACTTGAACCTCGTGCACTATCTTGTGCTGTATGTTGTTGTTTTGGGTATCCCACTCTCCCAGCATATTGGGTTAGTGTTCTATGGGCGCTTCCGGATGGCTTTTAAATGCCCCATATCTGTATTTGTTCCATTATACATTTCGCCCTTCTCCTATGCCGCAAAAACCTTGCCAATTCTACAACCCTGCTACTAGAGGGGGCTGCCGCAACGGTGATAGCTGTCGCTTCCTCCATCCAAGCTCCAGTGATAGTCAAAACCAATCGTTGACGGTCGCCACCGGTCGCCACAATGAAACCGCCGGTGGGCGAAACAAAGGCATCCTATTTTCGCCACGAGGGGTTTGTTCGTATTTCTGGAACAAAGGGTCCTGCGACAAAGGCCCCAGCTGTAGGTTCAACCACAGTGCTAATCCCGAGATCGAGAGGCGCGACCGACCTGAAGGAGGCGTTCTCTCGATCAACGCCTTGCTCCCTCTCCTCACCGAGGCAGGTTTGGCCAAAGTTACTGGACCAGGAAGTGATGCATATTTCACACCAAAATTTCAAACGCCGATGAAAGTGCAGAGCAACCTTCAGCATTTCTTACGCGAGGACTTCCGGTTCGTGCGACCATCGCAGGTATACAAATTTGTTGCTCTGCTATATAGTGCAAGCGCGAATGATCCCTCGTGGGTACGTTATCAATTCTTCGTTTCCTCATCAAAATCTTAAACTCTGCTATCCAGTCGACAGAGGATGGTCAGGTATGTTACACTTTATCCCGATGTCGCATCCTCCTTAATTTCGTATCCAAGGTTCTGTTACACCAGATGGCCGATCCTAAGGGCCGAGGGATGTTGCGCCTTACCTCTATCATAACATGGCCCACTGTCTCGATAAATACCGGCAAGTCTATAGGAGACCTGTCGTTCCAGGCAGGTTACCTTCCTCTATTGAAGGTTAGAACCAGACAAGAACCAGACAGACCAACCCTAACCTTGTGTTTAGTATCTTACCTCCGAATATGTCGTCCAAAGCACGCTGAGTCATTGTAAAAAGTGAGCTTGTCGAATCACCATCTGGTTACTAGATTTATTTTTTTGCCGCAGCGCATTGTATTCGCTGATCGTGCAAAACATTGATCACTTCGCGAGCATCATCGAATCCTGTTTGAATGAGGCCATTTTCCATTCAAAGTCTTTCAAGGATCCCAACGATCCTTTTACCAATCCTCCAAGTATGACTCAAGTCCTGAAGACCCTGATTGTACTCTTATTCGAGCAAGTATCAACTACTTGGCTCTTCATGTGTCATTGCTGATCCCAGGTGTTCTCAGATGTACTACTTTGTTCAAAAATTCGGTTTCCTCGTACCCTGGACTAAAGCCTTTAGTCCTTAAATTAGGTGAATGGACCAACGCGTGGATAGATGGTGTTGATGCCAACCCACCTCTTTACAACGACGAATTTAACGAAGCTCCGAAGCCCGCCCGTAACCATATTATAAGGCATATCACCGATACCATGAACAAGTTACTCGCCATTGTCAACCGTGACGACGGTGCAAAACGTTCCCAGAGACCTCCCGCTATTAGTACATCAGCAAGACAATCTAACGAAGGCGTTCTTGCCGCATTGGAGACTTCCTATGATCCACCTGGGGAGGACAGACCCGATGGGCCTAGACATGACAATGATTTTGTCGAAATCCTGAACATACGGATTGCTCCTACTCATGAAGAATTGATATCTAGATGTCCACCCTTCCTTCCTGCGAACATCTATGATGCTCCTCATCCTTTCCCAATACATTCTATGCAGCGTTTACTTGACATACAATTCCGCCTGCTTCGCGAAGAGTTAACGTATGTCATCTTCTCACCACTTTTTCGAGACTTCTTACCTTGGTTTCTTAATAGTGCACCTATTCGACAATCAGTAAAGCTAATTACTGATGATCTTGAAAAGCCCGCAAAGGTAAAGACTCGGTTATCCGAATTAGCGGTGAAAAATGGAGGCAAATATCGTGGTCATATCGATGGGCATAATTCAATTATGTTCAACGTGTACACCAACATTACATTTTCTTCCTTGACCCCGGACAGGCGAGGAATATCCATTTGTCTTACTTTCGACGCTCCTCCAGGACGGGCTCGCTCCCCTAGTGCCAAGACTCGGAGAGATTTTTGGGAAGGCGTCAGTGGCAAGCGACTCATGCAGGGTGGACTAATCGCTTTAGTTTGGAAGATCGGTTCTGAGACCTTCGTTCATCTTGGCACCATTGCCAGTTCCACTCGTGAATTGGCAGAGTCGGCTGCAGAGAGCTCTGAACGAGTACAAGCTCGAGTTGTCTTTTTCGACCCGGAAATAGAGCTACAAATTTTCCAGTCTTTGGGCTCATCTTATGATCGAACATTGGGCACGAAGTTTTTGGTGGAGGCACCGGTTATGTTCGAATCCATCCGGCCGTTCCTTGAAGCTCTTCGGGTTGAGCCCGAAGTCGTCCCTTTCGGAGAATACCTTGTCCATAGGCCTGCAGGATACCTCAGGACAATTAGCATTGCCCCTCCTGCATATGCAAGAGTGCCCGGGTTCTCATTTCAGTTAGCTTCTCTTTTTCCCAAGGAGGCTGAAGTGCACGATCTCAGGCTAGATGCCAATCCTGTCACGATTGAACAAGCTAGAATCGAGTTAACAAAGAGTAGTAGGTTGGACCCTAGCCAGGCAAATGCTATTATCGACGCATTGACTCGCGAGCTTGTGCTCATACAAGGGTATGTGGCCAGGATCATGCTACGGATGTCGTTTCTCATTCTTCTACTTTTATAGCCCGCCTGGAACAGGGAAGGTACGTTACCGTATGATAAATTGAACTGTCGCTGAATTTCAAAATGTGCGTTATCTCTAGAGTTACACTGGAGTTGAACTTTTGCGTGTTCTCATCAAGAACAATATTCGACCAATACTGATGATCGCGTTTACGAACCACGCATTAGATCACATGCTTAGGTCTGTTCTGGATGCGGGCATCACAAAGAAGATTGTCAGACTTGGTTCTCGATCAAAAGATGAAAGAATATCCCAGTTCTCGCTGGAGACCCTGGAGAGGGTTTCAGACATATCGAAGCTAAAGCATGTCTCAAGTGCCCAATACAGAGAGCTCAAATTGGTCGAGGAGGACATCAAGAAGCTCTTGAAGAAGCTCTCGAAATCTCGCATTGACTTCGAGGATATCATGAACCACTTGGATGTCCGTTTTGGCACCCACTACGAGAGCCTAACCAGTCCCTCTCCTTGGATCACCACTCTATTTAATTTTATGAAAAGGAGTGATGGCGACGGCGTTTGGCATACAGCAGGCGTTAGAGGTGAAGGAGAGCCTGAGAACGACACGTTTTGGACATTCTGGCGTGACGGGAGGGATTTGGAATTCCTCCGGAAACCTGATCCTGTCGAAAAACATGTTGAAGAAGGCGGGGTTGCGCATTCTCCACGAACACGGGAAATTACAGGTAGCAGCCGGAATCAATTTAGTATTTTGCAACAAGAAGTTCCTATATCCCAAGACGACGAGGACTCTGAAGAGGATGAATCACTTTCCCCAGAGAAACAATGGCAAAATATCTCAAGTACATACGAACCTGAGCCAGTCGACCCGGACCCGGACAACATGAGTGAAAATGATATCCCTTCTTCAGTTCCGTCCCCGGATAATGGCCTCGTTCTCAACCCGGAAGACGTGCGAATTGAAGACTTTTTCGAGGCTCTGGGCTATCGAACAGTCCCACTGACACCGTGCTCAGACCGTCCTCTCGATGAGTTATTGGCTGAAGGCGAAATGTGGTTGTTATCATTGAAGGAGAGGCAAAGGTTAGTCAGCTATTGGACTGATGAGCTCAAAAGAGAGCTTCAGGAGACGACCGTGAGCGAATTCGAACATCTCCGCGACAAGCACGCCGAAGTTCTACGGCGGCATACTAACATAACGAACGAGGTATAATGCACCCAACTTTCGATTCTCTTATAGGCTGATTGATCCTTCCGCAGGCTCGTCGGCAGCTATTGCAAAACGTTGAAATCATTGGTTGTACTACTACAGGTTTACTTTTCAGTCTTGATCTGGTTTTACACTACTGACTACAATTGACAACAGGTGCCGCGCAGTTGACATCGCTCCTAAAGGTGAGTTCATCGCACAATGTCGTGTTGGTGTTCGTTTCCAATCGATGCTTTAGGGGATTGCACCGAAAGTCATGTTGATCGAGGAAGCAGGCCAAGTTCTCGAAGCTCACGTTTTGGGCAGTCTCGTTCAAGGTCAGTTCACGGTTTACTTTCCAGCATACGGCGAAGTGCTTGATAGCCTGTATAGGTGTTGAACACTTGATTTTGATTGGAGACCCTCTCCAACTCCGTCCTACAATCCAAAATTTCGGTAGGCCGCTTTTTTTCAAAAAAAAAAAAAGAGTATGACTATAATAATCGTTTGTTAGCCCTATCCATGGATAACAAACGAGGAAACCTCCTGTACAAGTTTGACATGTCCCTGATGGAACGTTTGGCCACCGCCGGTCTACCTATGTCACGCATTGACATTCAGAGAAGGATGAGGCCAACAATCTCAAGTCTTATTCGGTGTGCATCGCAGAATTTCTTCACGAGTTCTACACTAAAGTATCTTAGAAACACTTTGTATCCAGGTTTACAGGATCACGCGCTTGTGCAGAATTATCCGCCAGTCAAAGGAATGGCGAAAAACGTATTTTTTTTCACCCATGATCATAGAGAAAATGGCGGAGAAGATGAATCTGCTAGCAAGTATAATATGTTCGAGGTTAGCCAATCGAGTCGCGATCGCTCTAGTAGTCTTCTGACGTTCGTCAAAAGGTTGAGATGATTGTAGATTTAGTGTTGTATTTGCTCAGGTGGGAACAGAGTAACTCAGCGCTTCCAAGGATACTTCACGCTAACTTTTCATAGACAAGGCTCTTACTCGAACGAAGGAGACATTGTTGTACTTTGTGCTTACCTTGGTCAGCTGGCAAAGCTGCGTGACGCGCTGGCCAGCAAAATTGCAGTCGTCATCGATGAACGCGATCAACAGGAGTTGGATATGCGTGAAGATGAGGGCGAATCTGTTCCAAATTCGCAACTTCAGCATGTCAAAGTATCTCAAAGGGTAAGAAAACGGGGTTTCAGTTCCACGTGTCCGTTCTTGTTTAACTGTAGTGCTACAGGTTCGACTACGCACGGTTGATAATTACCAAGGAGAACAGGCGCGAATCGTTATTTTGTCATTAGTGAGAAATTCAGGGGCTAGCATGGATGAAGATGACGAAGGTATTGTACGCACACGAGCTGTTAATGCCAGTATTGGATTCCTGAAGGTGTGTATTTCTTTCGCGAGCAACTGTACGCTACTGACCATGAACAAGTCTGAGAATAGAACTAACGGTAGGCTATAGTTCGATTATATTTTTCCCATGCGATTTTATTGGTTGATATTTCAGTCGCACTTTCGCGTGCCCAAGAAGGGCTTTACATTCTTGGTAATGCAGCGAATCTTTCGTCTCGGAGTCGAATGTGGCATTCTGTAATCGAAGAATTACGAGATGGCGATGCTCTTGGGGAGGGATTTCCGATCATGTGCGACAGACATCCTGAAGATTCCCATTTAATATCAGTCCCTGGAGTGTTACCTCGTGTTTCTCCTGATGGTACGTCCTTTTCAACATGTATTACTCTCTCAGCTGAACAAGTTTAGGTGGCTGTCTTCGACAATGTGATCATCGCCTTAGCTGTGGACATATGTGTCCGTACAAGGTCTGTCTTTTTGGTAGATCACAGTACAGAAAATTAATTAAACCAGTGTCATTCCGACGATCCCAATCACATCAGTGTTATCTGCAGTCAACCTTGCACCAGACTCTGCATTCGCCGGCACCCTTGCTCAAAAGTATGTGCCGACAGATGCGGTCAGTGCTACTTCACAGTCGCAAATGTTGAGCTCCCTTGTGGACATACCAAGGACGTCCCCTGGTATGTGTCGAATTTCAATTGTGAAATCTCCATCCTGCTAACAAATTATTTAGTTACATGTTAGACGATCTGGATAACGTATTTTGCGACGCTCAAGTCGATAAACAGCTGCCAGGTTGCAGTCACCAGGCTACATTGCGGTGTTCAGAGGATCCTGCATCATACCGTTGCACCGCACGCTGTAACGGGAACTTGCCGTGTTGTGGACGAAATTGCAATGCCCCTTGTAATGCTTGTCGAGATTCAAACGGCATTGTCTCCAGTGAAGTCCGTCATAGGTCCCATCCATGCGAAAAACCACTCTTCTGCGGCCATCGCTGCGGAAAACCTTGCTCTCTAGGCCATGAATGTAATCAAGACTGTCGCGAACCATGCAGACAAGCATGTCCACATGCTCGTTGCAGGGAACTATGTTCAGCGCCATGCGCCCCTTGTCAACAGCATTGTACTTGGTATGGTTCATTCGGCTTCCCGTTTTTGTTTACCGCTGACCACTGCATAGGCGCTGCGACCATCAGCAATGTCCCGTTCCTTGTGGCTCGGTTTGTATTTTCTTAGTCTCGCTATGTCAGGGTAATTGATTGGATTCCAGATTTGCGCGCGATTTCCGTGCGATAAACGCTGTGAGAAATTACTTCGCTGCGGTCATAGATGTCCCTCAGGTATGGCTCGCTTCTGGTGATTGATTCCGTGCAACGCTTAGCCTCTCTCTAGTGTGTGGAGAAGATTGTTCGATCCAAAAATGTCCGTTATGCGCGACACCAGATGAAGGAACAACTCCAGTTGACTTGGTTTTGGGCAGGACGCTTAATGAAATAGATCCGGACGAGGAAGAATTGGACGAGCTTATCATTACCCTGCCAAACTGCGGACACGTATTCACAGTTGAAACACTCGACGGTATATGTGATCTCGGATCATACTATGGTCGGGATAATAGTGGAAATTGGTGCAGCCTGGAGTCTGGCACAAACGACTTCTTGAAACCGCCTGCTTGCCCCACTTGCAGATCATCTATAACTGCGCCTCGTTATGGTCGTGTTTTTAAAAGAGCGGACTTGGACATACTCGAACGTAACGTCGCTTCCCGAATGTCGCGTGGGCTCTCTCAAGTCAATCTTTCACTTCGCGCGATCTCTACCGTAACCATGAAACAGGATCTATCACAGGAAGCCGCACGTGTAGAGACTCCGAAGTCATCTCCGTCGTTGAAGGGCATGAAGGCGACGAAACAGGAGCGAACGAAGCTCCTGAAAAAACCACGCGAATTTCCATTGTCGTATGCATCGCTTAATCCTGGAGATGCAAAATACCACGGAGTGTCCAATTACGATTTGACGGTGTGGAAAAGAATTATTAGACCTCTTTCCAATGCCTATACTGCGGTGATGGATGTGGCTAGGAAGCGATCGTCTCATCTGCATGCATGGGAAGCAGCTTTTTCATACCTCGTGCGCAGAGAACTAGCGATAGCAACGGAAAACCCCTTTCGGGCGCCAAGACATCCTGAGGAGCACGCCATGCGGATGGCTACGATAATGGTCGGCCAGCCTCGTCCCCGCGCTGACACAAGATTCCGCGTCGAAGTGTTTTGGGTAACTATTCAGATCCGGTTCATCCTCGTCGAACTTGCAAGGACTTGGTTGAGGACAATATCTGACCGAGGAGAATATGACAAGAAGCAACAACACGTCTGGGCGACGTACATTTGTTTCTTACTCGAGAGCTGTTCACAGGATGCACAAATAGCCTTCGACATTGCCACGTCTTCTGGGAGCCGCAGACAGATGACGAAGACGAGCTTGTTGATTCTGAAATCAGAGTTGGAAGGTTTTTCTTTCAATGTGTATATGAGCAAGAAGAGCGACAAACAGACGCGCGATACGATCCTGGAGACTGCAAATGAAAAGATCCGAGTAGCGGGAGAATTCATACGAGTCACGGTCGCCTCTCATTTGATGGGAAACGTCGAGGACAGAGATTGGGTGACGTCTAACTTCGAGCAAGCCGCTCAGAAGATCATTGATCAGTGGAAGGAAATACAGAGGTCTATCAAGCTGAACACAGTTTTCTACGAGGAGATGACACAACAGGAGATGGAATTTGTTGTGCAAGGACTGGAACTACGTAAGTGGATGTCATCTTATCAACTCTTATTCCTGTCTCAAATCACCGCAAACTAGCGCACACAGGGCACTTCTATCGTTGTCCCAATGGACATACGTTTGTTATCGGTGATGTACGTGTGTATGTATTTCTCTGACTTGTTTCATGTCTGAATCTTCATTTTAAATTCTAGTGTGGCGGAGCTAACGAGGTTTCGCGCTGTCCAGAGTGTCACGAGCCTATTGGAGGGACTGGTCATCAGCTGGTGGCAGGAAATTCTGTAGCAACGGAGTATGAGAATATAGCGCGAGGCCAAGGCATCCGTCGGAATCCATTTCCATGGGCTGTTTAGAGGGGGGTTTGTACAATAGTCGCTACCAGCTTCGCCCGAGGGTGGGTAGTACCAAATAAGTACTACTGGTTAAAATCATACCAGTATGTCACGTGTATGCTCGCGTCGTAATCGACTTTTATTATGGTCAGTTGAATATCTCACGAACAAACAACTCTCATGCGAGACGACTATAATAACCAGTCAATATGTCCACCGTGACGAAAGTCGGCCTTCTGCTCCTATCAACAGCCTTTCTAAACATCGCACTCACACCTCCAACACCTCCTCCGTCCCAAAATGACCGGGCTAAATACACTCTAAACATCGTCATGGCTAATAGTGGTACAGAGTACGTTCCAAACATTTGTAGATCGATTCTGTGGTCATTAGCCCTCTTGGAATCGTACCTTATCCTCTCGCCGCCAGCTGAGGCGGGATATAATCTCTACGGGATTAGGATCCACTGCCTGACCGCATCCGAGTCGAATCTTCAGAAGGTCTCAACGCCGTTCCTCTGTGGTTGCATTCTCGTAGCACTTGGATCTCTCGGACGGTTATATTGTTACCGTGCCATGGGCAGTCTGTTCACATTCCATCTCGCCGTCCTTCCTGACCACAAACTTATCACACACGGTCCATATTCGGTTGTCCGTCATCCGTCCTATACTGCCCTCATACCATTATCGATCGGCGTTGTGTTGGTCTATGCGGGGCCTGGTTCTCTTTCATACGAGTTTTGGGGTCCGCGGCTGTTTCATATGGGTGTGGTCTTGTGTTGTACACTGTGGTGGGTTCTGGAGAGAAGATCGAGGATCGAGGATCGCGTGTTGAAGCGAGAGTTTGGGAAGGAATGGGAGGATTGGGCACGGGGTGTTCGATGGATGTTCATTCCGGGGATATTTTGAATTGGTGGCTTGGTGACAAGATGGATTTCATGTTTCAATCGCATGGCTACTCATTTCAAATTGAATATGTTGTGGTTTCAGCTGCGGTTCCGTTGATGGGTGGGAGGAAGCTCCTTTGAATTGTGTCCTTTTATAACCACTGTGATCTTGTCCTGCGATGCTATTCATAGATGAGATGCAATCAGACATGCTGCCTACTTGACGGTCGTGGAGAGAGTTTTCGGCTTCACCCTTGAAGTGGTGTCTGAACTACGATATTGTAACACGAGGTAAGACCTTTTTGTTCCGGGGCGTCCCTTTGCTACACGACTCACGACGAGTTCACACGAGATGAACTGATGGTTTCCTTCATCGAGGTACACAGACACAAAGCTCAGACAGTGATACATTCGCAATAAATTCCCAGGTTACCAGGCGCTATCTCCAGGTGTTTTGTTTTCGCGTCTGCCCATGTATATCCGTGTTTGATCGTGGCATTATGCCAGAAGGAGCACAGCCCCTATGGATGAGTGGATGTCTGCTTCCGTCCCGGAGGCTTGATAAGCCACATAATTATTAGGAGTATTCAAATGAGGAGCAGGCTGACCGGCTACATGGGCATCACATATCCTGAACAATCGCACCGTGTTGGGGAGGCATCCTCGAGGCGCACCTTAATGACCCATTGTCAACGCCCTAGATCCTCACCGATACCTGAAGTCGTATGATTGAAATACCTCTCACAAAGGAGCGTCTCAGGAGGTTCAGCGTACACCACCCCACCATCTTGTCCTTTCCACACCAGCTTGCTCTCAGCTTATTTTTCTAAATGAATCCAGAAATTCATTTATCATCTCCACCAGACCGGTCGTCGTCATACTTCCATTACTCAAGATCTGCTCATATGTACAAATATCGAGATCTTGACATGGCTCAAACAGAGCCGTGGGAGCATATGGCACACACATTTGCGTGGGTACGGGAGCAGCAGATAGCGGAGATGTTAAGAAAGAACGAGGAGACTGTTCAGTGGTTCATGGAGAGGCACAAACGTCACATGGAGAAACGGATGTCAAGAGTCATGGAAGACGCGATGTTTTCATTCGAGAGGGACATAGATACCGAAACATGGCTGGCCAAAGCACGAGAGGAAGAAGCGAGGAGGGCAGAGAGAAGAGCTAGACGTGACGCAGAGAAACTGAGGGCATACCAGGACGAACTCCGAAGGTTGCAAAAGAGGAAGAAAAGCGATAACGACAAGCGAGTGCAGGTCAAAGCGATTAGAGAAGCATGGTCCAGGTATGAGTCGCGATGGGCAAAGATACTCGGGGACCCGAACGAACGCGTCGCATTTGGGAACATTCCCTGGCCACTGATGTCGCGCCCTCGAAATGCAGTGGACATTACGACAGACGGCATCAGGGAGTTCTTGTTTTCGGGTGCGCATTCACCCAATCAGTCGCAGAAAGAGAGGGTTCGAGCAGCACTTCGCCTGTGGCACCCGGATAAGTTCCACCGGGTACTTGGTCAGGTTGAGCAACAAGAGAGAAGAGCGGTTGAAGAAGCGGTTGGGATGGTTGCGAGGGGATTGAATAGGCTCATGGAGACGGCGAGAGCGTAGTTAACGACCGCAGGCGGTTGAGAAGACAATAGTATACCCTTTGCCGAACAAATGAGTACAACCGAGTCAAAGCCTTCAGAGTACAGCAACTGGTGGACAAGGATATCGAAGGCTTGCCGAGGTGCCGGATGTCCGCATATGGACAATATTCAATACGGTCACGTGATCATGTCCAGTCTGTTGACTGACAACGCGCGGCGACTTATACACGCAGCTACGGCCACCTAGTCCAGAGTCTTTTCTTGTTTACGATCACCACGACTTTCGGCGACGAGGTTGGTACCTTGGGCATTAACACCGTCGACGTCAACGCCTACAGTGTAAACGACATTAACTATTTTCATCTACTTTCCTTTCACAAGTCATGCTCGCCTCTACACCCTCACCTCACTATCTACCTCAATTCCCGCGTGATTCCCCATCCTACCGTTCCCCGTTTGCTGTGGCCAGCACTCCTCCTGGATTTAAATCAGATGCCATGTCTCCATTCCATTCCCCCCTGCTGTCCCCTTCTCCGTTGCGAGCGAGAAACACCACCATGGATCCTGACGACCCTTTTTTCCATTCGCCATCTACCTCACGTTTGCCGGTCAGGCGCAGCCCACATCGTAACTTCCAGCCTTCGTCTACCCCCCCTCCGTTTGTTCCTCCCACCTCTTCTCTTCCTCTACGAACTCCAGTTAAGGACTCACATCAGAAACCCTTCTCGACATCCGTCGCTGATGGAGTGGACTCTCCGGTAGGCATTGGAACAAAGCGTAAACCTGCTCCTCTCACCTTTAATACTGCTACCCCCCTGCGGAAGCGCACGACTACTCCCCTCAAGACGGCTGCGACCGCTCAGGTCATGTCTCGAGCTTCGACCGGATCTTTCGCGTTTGAGCGTCTTGCCCCCCTCACTGCGCCTCGTTTCCCTACGCATACTCCGCAGACCAAAGCAGAGACAGACCTCGCTCTCCGGCGTCAGGCTGACACGATGAAGAAATTGAAGATTTGTGACTTGGAACTGTCGGGGGATGACTCTGACACAGATGCTTTGGATAATCCCAGGCTCTTTTTAACAAGAGAAAAAGTTGCAACTAATATTTCTCCTGGAGGTCATGTCACCAAACAGCGGGTGCGGTCAAGACCTGTTTCAAGTGAATTGCTGGAAGATGCTGCAGATTCGCCTTTCCTTGTCAAGGTATGTAATATTATCATCAACTATCGATATTTACTCAGTTTACTCTCTATAGACTGTTATTCCAGCCAGAAGCGCGAAAAGACCTCAAGTTGGCCCTATCATATTTCCTACTCTTACCCCATTTCGTACTCGCCGAAATTCGGGTTCGTCATCTGGATCAGACTGTCCATCGCCAATTCCACCACATCGGGCTCAAGCAGGTGCTGGCCCTCGCAATCGCACACATTCTCAGTCTGCAGCACGTCTCCCATTCAATCGCCATGCAAGTAATAGCTCTGCATCTCTCTTTTTTGGACCTTCTATCCCAGATATCAAGGAGAATGGTCCAGGAGCAGCAAGTCTTCGACCTAATGTGGACGTCTGCCGCAGTCGCTCCAAAGCCACGAGTAGGCACAGTTATGCTGGTACTGAGAATCGATTGCATTGGAATGCGACACCTTCACGTTCACCCCCATTATCATATTGCGAACAAGATACAGACGGTGATGACTTGTTCGGTCCATCAGACGCTTCTTTCACCTTTACCATCATTGAAGGCACCCCGTCTTCTCGGTCTCGAAGTAATGCAGCCCAGATGTTACCAAAGAAGTATAAACCAAGAGATTCTGGTGTTTCCTTCGAAGATAATCCTCATAAGCTGGGGACTGATTATCTGCCGGGTATGCCGACCGCATCGACATCTGTTAGCACCATCTACAGTGGAGACGAGGCTCTGGTAACTCCGATCTCCGGCCCAGGTACCACATCCGGCTGGCCAATGTCTGACAATGTGGTTGTAGTCGACGCAGATCAGGACTCATTCATGCAAGTCACTGCAAGCACAAGTGGAGGTTCCTTGCAGACAGAAACTGATGCGGAGGGATTCATCATGCGACTTCTTGTTGGTGGCACCCAGTCATCACAGCTGAATGGTCATGGATTGAAGAAAATGCCTGGTACACCCGTTAAGAGGATGAAGACGACGCATTTTACGGTAGACCGACCTTGGCAAAGTGCGTTCACCAGTAAGATTGGATCTGAAGAATTCGATTACCTGGCGCCTCCTCGTGGCCACCCTGACAAAGGCGGGAATGGCAAGAAACCGAGGAAGAGTTTACCTGCTGCTTTCCCAGCGCTTATAGGTGGTGCTGAAGACTGTGATGGTCCAACAGACAGAAGAGACAGCAAGTATGCAGGACTTGGGCTTGGCCGTCCACGCGACAATGCCAAGGGAGTGAAGGGCATAGCTGGACGGGCACATTGGCTGATGAGGCGAAGTAGCAGTGGTGCATTCTCCAGCGGTAGCGAGACATCAGGCTCGCTTCCTGTTATTGGGACTCCAACAAGGCTCAAAGGCATCGGTAAGCTTTTTACTCGATCAAGTGCGAAGATTTTAGTTCTTAACTCGCTACCAGGAGACTGGAAGTTGCCTCCTCCGCGAATTCTGGCTCAACAATCGCCTACAGACGCGATTCAACGTCTTTCTTCTGATCGGCAATCTGTCTCGTCTTCATCTACCAATGCGTCCACGATTGATTCGCCCACATCGCCTCGCTTTTTCCACCCACCTCATGCCAACCGCCCTGTGAAGCCCAGATATTCGAATTCAAGCGAAGAGCGACCGGGAAAATTCGAAAGGGATTTCACCGTGATCGACGATAACCTTGGCAGCGGAGAGTTCGGCAGAGTTTTGAAGGTACGGCGAATCGTCGATGACGACGAAGAATTCGTATCTCTCACATCGAGGGATGAGAATGTATTTGCGGTGAAAAAGTCTAAGCCGATGGAAGGCGTCAAACACCGGTATGTTTCTTTGACTGACACGAGGCGTGTTATCTTATCACCCCACAGTTTGCGATTGAGAGAGGAAGTCGATATTCTGAGGCATTTGAAACAAGCTGCTGCAGATGCCAGAACGGCGACGTTAGGTGGGCGAGGACATCCGAATGTGCTTGGATACGTGGATAGCTGGGAGCAAGATGGC
Source organism: Sarcodon aspratus (assembly GCA_003313825.1). Taxonomy (NCBI): domain Eukaryota; kingdom Fungi; phylum Basidiomycota; class Agaricomycetes; order Thelephorales; family Thelephoraceae; genus Sarcodon; species Sarcodon aspratus. The sequence goes on along the minus strand of QLOR01002636.1, from coordinate 607 downwards.
ATCCTGTATATTCAGACCGAGCTATGCGAGCTGGGTAGTTTTGAAAGATTCCTATGGGAGTACGGACGAGCGTTCCCTAAATTGGACGAGGCCCGGGTTTGGAAGATCATGGCTGACCTAAGCAACGTAAGCAATCATTGCCTTAAATTACATAGTATGCAGAGAATGACAGGTTATGCAGGGAATGCTGTTCATCCATGACAGCGGTGTCATCCATCTCGATCTCAAGCCAGCAAATATACTTATCACCGGCGACGGTCGGTTCAAGATAGGAGATTTCGGCATGGCCTCCGTATGGCCGAGGCTTACCGGCGGAGGCTTTGAACGGGAAGGCGATAAGGAGTACATGGCTCCCGAGATCTTGCAGGGAAAATATGGAAAGGCTGCCGATATTTTCGGGTGAGTCGTCCGATACAGCCTGGCTGCCTAACTAACTGGTAACCGTAGTCTTGGCGTGACCATGCTGGAGACCGCTGCCAATGTCGTGGTGCCTGGCCAGTACGTGAATTTGACTCTTGTAGTGTGCTCTCCCGCTAATGAAGGTCCCCGCCGTCTTCCAGAGGAGACGCTTGGCATAGGCTTCGTCAAGAGAACTTTGAACAGGTTG